>LNAC01000181.1:1293698-1340502 GCA_002007465.1 Ailurus styani
TTGGGCCTGGAGACTGCTTAAGATTCTCTCTCTCCCTCTCCTTCTGCCCCTTCCCCTCCCCACGCCCCCTAAAAAAAACAAAACAAAAAACACTTTTCTGATGAAATTGGTGGCGATATTAACAAAAGGTTTTTTTATGTTATTTGACTAAATGTCTCACTTTTTGGAAAAACCAACATTTTCCAAAAGAATAACGTATAACATAACAAAATCATGCATGGATTTTAGAAAAAATTCCAAGGGTCAGATAGGCCAATGGATTTTAATATAACTGAACATGAAAGCTCATGGATACAGTTTCAGATTCTACTTTGGAACTAACCTGTCAAGTTCTGGCATAATACAGAAGCATATACAACACTATATGCAAAAGCTGTTAAAATTCCCCTCTTTGTTCCAACTACCTACCTGTTTGACCCTGGATTTTCTTTATAAACTTCAAAAGAAAAACAAATTGCAATAGTTTGAATGCAGAAGCAGATATGAAAATAAGGCTATCTTTTAATAAGCCAGCTATCAAGGAGATAGATAAAATTATAAAACAATGTCATTATTCTCACTAATGATATTGTTTTGGAAAATGTTATTATTTAAAATATTATTTATTTTGTTGGGGCGCCTGGATGGCTCAGTGGGTTAAAGACTCTGCCTTTGGCTCAGGTCATGATCTCAGGGTCCTGGGATGGAGCTCTGTATTGGGATCTCTGCTCAGCAGGGAGCCCGCTTCCTCCTCTCTCTCTGCCTGCCTCTTTACCTGCTTGTGATCTCTCTCTGTCAAATAAATAAATAAAATCTAAAAAAAATATTTATTTTGTTAACAAATATTATACTTGTTACTGTTATTTTTAAATGATTTAATAAATAAATTTAATTTTTTTTTTTGCTTTAACTTTCAATATGATAAATATCAATAGATACAACCCACCTCAGCAAAAGTTTGGGGTCTTCAATAATTTTTAAGACTGCAAATGGGTCTTGAGACTAATGCCTTGAGGTATGGGTCAGCCACCTTCTAACATAGCCATATTTGAAAACCTGCACCCTTAAAAACAAATATTTAATCGCATTCCTTATCCAGTACTTATTATATAAGAAACTGATCTCCACTAATTTACAGGAGAGAGGCCCATTCACTTTGTTACTCTTACTGCCTGAGGGACAGATTCTCATTCAAATAGGAGTTGAAAGTCGATCACCATTTCTCCAGTGAACATGACTCCCACTGCAGCCAAGGTTTGCCCATGTAATAATATGAAAGAGGCCACATGCTCCTCTATCATTGTCTTATTCCTACCTGCTCAAATACATCTAAACTTGCTTTTTATTTTATCTGGCCCATTTAATAAATAGCTTATGAAAACCTTTGTTGCCAGTTGGTAATACTATCAGTAGAATAAAAGTGAAGTAAGGCAAAAATTAACCGTATACAGAGTCTTTTTGAAATGTTTGCTGAAAAATACTTTCCTATTTATCGAGCAATATTAAATGAGAAGAGAGTTCTATATTTTTAGCTTACTTATTTTTTAAAAAAATTAAATTGAAATACCTGTTCTATACACACATACAAGCATGTACGCATCCATAAAACTACTTGCTATTCTCAAAACTTCCATAGAGTCACTAATTATCTGTTTTGGATTTTTCATCAGCTTCTGCTCTCAAAAGTAAAATATATGTGGCCTAAGTCAGTGTAAATTTTGAATCCATTACTAAGTTGATATTTCATAATTCATTTTAAAATCCCCATTTGTGTTATTTCTTTTCTTTCACAAATTATTTAATTGGGACTTATTTTCATTGCAAATGCCATAAGCATTATGGAATATTTCTCGCTGCTGCCATGAAAATAAAACATTTCCAGTTGCTAAAATGGATAAATTTGACCTTATAGAAATTTAAAAAACAACAACAAAAAACAACAACAAAAACAACAGGCCAGCTATGCTTTAACTTCCCTCTGGATTCCCATTTGGTTTAGTTTTCTGGGAAATCTGTTTGTGGGAGAATGGGAGGCCGGGTCTGTAACTGAGCTGTCGATCAGATGCAATGGTGAAAAGGAGAAGCCATATGGCCCACTTCTATTTTTCATGTTGAAAAAATGACAAATTTTTATATTCAGTTCCCACCAATTTAATTACACTCTATAGAGAAAATATACTCTGCAACACATGCACTGATCCAAGGCTCTTTTTTCAAATTAACCAAATTAATGTATACTGACTGAAAACCCATATTTCTACTCTTTTGAACCAGTGATACAAGTAGAAGCTAAACATACAGTTAAGTGTAAAAAGCAGTAATTTTGAGCTCAAACAGAATTAGGTTTTTCCATTCATATGCAATAATTTATTATATAGAATATTTATTTAAAGTAATATTCTATGTATTCAAACTGAGTTTAGAATAATAGGTATTTTATACAGGTTTACAAGCCAGTTAACAAAACTACTTTGGCAGAGTTCAGCATATGTGTCCTAAAAAAATTACTTCATATTTTTCTTTAATTAGACCATGTTGAAAACGCAGGAGGATGCTATTTAAAGGAACTACATACACTATGTAACTAAGAGCCATTTTGTAAAGAAAAATTGCTTTTCTCCTTCCTTATCTCTACCATTTTCCTTATATTGCTTCTGATTTTTCACTACTTTTCTTGTATGGTAATAACAATGTGACCCACTGACATAGTAATCAATGTAAACCTTACTGTATTTAGTTTTTTATGTGTGTGTTTGTTGTGTGTCTACTCATACATATGGTATAAATTATGTACACGATATATAATACATATTCCATCTGTATATACAATAACCACTATCAGCGCTTACAAAAGTACATTTCTATAAATATTCACTGGTTGAAAAACTTTTCAATTTTGAGTTGATTCCAGAAAAGGCAAGGAAATGCAACATAAAAAACCTTATAACACATAAGAAAGCAAAGATTACCTCTCTTCTAATTACAGAATGGAATTCAAGTCTACTGAGTTCCTTAATAATGGAAGAAAACACTAAATAGAATAAGGACAAGTTTAAATGCAATTTAACTTTTAATAGTAATAAATCATATATACTCAATGAAAAGCATTTTTAATGGTTCTGTATGACTCAATCTCTATCAGCATAAGGGAATTTCATAGAGCTGGGTAAAAGGATTTAATCGGAATTTTCAAATTCAATATTAGATTCACTTAACAGCTTACAGGACCTGATGAGCAGAGCACTTGCTCTGTGTTTGCTCCACTGGTTCTAAATCTTGTTTATAAAAATTTAATTTCAGTGTAATTATAGAAGTTAATCCAGTGAACAGTAAGTGCCTGCTTCTACGCACATTCTTAGTAACTCAGGAAAAACTCAACTATGTCTTTTGCATATCACAGTGGCTTGGTGAGAATCATTTAATGGCCAAACCAATCAATTATCTTCTTTACAATGATTAGAAGAAAGATCTAATTTATTAAAGTGACAATCACATGCAAAATGTTGGTCATGGACTATAAAATATATAATCATCTCAATTATTTTAAGCAAGAATAGAAATTTTCCATGTAAAATTATTTTTAAAGAGGAGAAGAGCATTTCTAACAGTGATTTCTCATCATCACATTATTTTCATGTTAATGCCCTTCAAAGGTTTTGACTCAAACAAAAATGTTCAAGTCTGTTTTTACTATCAATATGACACTTGAGAAATTATTTAAGTACTGTGATCCTGGTTTTCTACCTGCAAAATAATAATGATAATATTACTCTCCTTGTAGGGTTATATGAATTTATAAATGAAATGAGTAAGTTTTTAACATGGTGATACGTGACATCCTACGTGATAGGGTCACATAATAAGTGCTCAGTAAGAGGGGATCAGAAAAGTATTTCTAAAATATAATAGTAATAATAATAGTGACAACAGAAATAACGATACTGCGCTAGACATGTCCATGGATTATCTCATTTAATTTTAAAACAATAGTGTAAGATAAGTTCTCTTCTTTCCCCTATTTTACAGATGAGGAAAAGGAGATACGGAGGGCTTAAGAAACTTGTTACTGTCACACAGCTAATAAAAGAGCAGAAATTGATTAAGTAAATGTAGCAGCTATTATTATCATACTATTATCCTCATCATCACCATCATCAACCCATTTGGTGATCTCTGCAGCAGACTAGGCTATAAAAATGAGTTCTTGGGTACTTCCAAAGATAATTGCCTCCTTTTGGAAGGAATCCAGAACAAGCCCACATTAAGCTAAATTCTGCATTGGAGTGGGCTGTTATACAGTTGGGAAGATTTATTCCAAGCACCTAGAAGAGTCATGGAAGATGAAAAGATAGAATTTGTCAGATTTTCCTTTACCTTTAAACATAACCCAATGCAATGAAGAGGACAATGTCATTTTGTCCATACACAAAGGCATTTTTAAACATTACAATGAGCTCATCTGGTGGTCATTCCCTGGGAAATTAAGTACTGAGTCAAAGATAGGCATGCACGCCTCCTATAAAGTATGGTCTGCATTGCTAATAACTGATAAAAATTAATGGGACTTTAGTGTAAAGTTATGAGTCTACACCAAAGCAGTTGAAAATGAAAAGGTAGAGTTTACTCAAGTTTAATTCTATAAAGCTTTTTTTTTTTTAAAGATTTTATTTATTTATTTGACACAGAGAGAGGGATTACAAGTAGGCAGAGAGGCAGGCAGAGAGAGAGGAGAGAGGAGGAAGCAGGCTCTCTGCCGAGCAGAGAGCCCGATGTGGGCCTCGATCCCAGGACCCTGGGATCATGACCTGAGCCGAAGGCAGAGGCTTTAACCCATTGAGCCACCCAGGCGCCCTATAAAGCTTTTTATCAAAAGCATTCACTTGTTGTATCTCCCCTACCAATTTAATTTTTAAAAATAAATGTAAAGTTATAGTATTTTGGACATAAATTACTAATGAATGCACGTTTTTCTAAACATTTTTTTCAATGTCTTATGATCACATATGTATAATCATTTTAAAACATCCTTATAAAAGATGAGACTTAATGATTTTATAGAACATCATAATACATTATTTAAGTACATTACAGAAAAACAAATACAATATTAATATAAATACATTCTCATTATCTTTTCAAAAACCTAGATGATGTTCCAGGGTTTTAATAAGAATTCCTAAAATGCTTCAAATGACTTTTAACTTTTATTTTCTTAACAGTTATCAATAATCAATTTTCTTTTTTTCTTTTTTTTTTTCTTCTTTTTTAGTAATCTCTATCCCCAACATGGGGCTTGAATTAACCACCCTGAGATCAAGAGCCACATGCTCTTCCAATGGAGCCAGCCAGGGGCCCCTACTTTTATCAGTAATCAGACATTTAAAGTATGTTGCGGTTTTTTTCTTTTAATCCAAGTTTTTTAAAATGACTGTTAAGAACGCATGTTGTTCATTAATAAATTTAGAAAAATTCACAAAAATTGGAGGAATTAAAACACTAGTTGTACCTGGAGATTGAATATTCAAATTGATGTTTAGAAGACTTAATAAATAAAACCAAACACTAGGAGAGCATTTCCTAACAAGACTGCTAATGGAAAATCACCTGAATATAACAACTGATGACTAGAGAGAATATACCCGAAGCCATTGGAATGTTGAGTTTTCACATCTCAGTACTGTACTGCCTCCTACGTGACAATCACATTCCTCCCATGCTTTGTAGGAATGAAATCGAAAGCAAGACCTTACCACCCCCAAGTACTTATCAGCAATTCTTTTTTCACTTCTTGACATATTTTAGGGTATACCTCAGGTCAAGATCAGGGACCAGGAAGGATATCCTTCGAATGGACTTATTTCTGCTCTTATCATTTCCTTTTCATTGGCTCTCTGACTCAAACCTGGGTAATCAATGGAGGAGGAAAGACAATAGATTAAAGGGAACAGGACAGAGAAGAAGGCAGACATTTTTATTGCCCAAGAGACTCTATATTTTAAAATGGGTCTTTGTGTTTATATACTCCCAGTTAACTAGCCATCAACAACCCAGTTGAAAATTTTAGGCTTTTAGCAGTTGAGAGGAAATCTGGAGTCAGAAAGACCCCAGTTTTGATCCCTTCAGATAGTCCTTCACATAATGACCATAAAACTGGAAAAGTTCCTTAGTGCCGTGAACCTCTGAGCTGAGATGGAAGGCAATGGAAGACAATGCTTCATGGGATCGTTGTGAGAATTCAGATCCTTAGCTTGGGCTTTACACTTAGAAGGTGGTTATTGTTGTAATTCCTCCTACTGGATACCACTAACTACAACTAAAGTCTAGGGTCTTGGTGGCAGTGCAGGAGACCTACAAAACTCAGTCACCATTTGTTAACTAACCTCTAGTTACCTGTCCAAGATTTCCCTTCTCACGGAAAGCTGTCATTCTCCTCCGAAAGCTTTGCTCCTTCCTCACCACAATCTGTAAAGCTAGGGTAGACCTTTAATGTTAACCACTTGACGCAAGTTATTTACACAAAGGCTTAACGGAACTGTGGACTTTTGCCCTTTTCAATGCCCAAATAATCTATAACAGAGATGCTGGGGGAGTTTTTCTTCCCGTAAGAGAAGCTCTGCTACCCTAAATAAATTAACACAAAACCCGAATGTAATGGTGAAGTATTTACCAGGATAATTTTAACTCCTCCCTATTTTCTGTGTGGAAGAGTTCTTTACAAAGGCAAAAGGTAACCAAATGGATAGCTATCAAAAGAACCATAATCTATAAATACTGTACTTTTTTTTTTTTGCTAAAGTTGCTCTTTATTCTCATAGGAAAAACTTCAGTTCCACAAGGACAAGGATCTTGTCTGCTTTTCTTCATGGATCCATCTGAAGCACTTAGAACACTCTGGTACGTAGTGGATGGTCAGTAAGCGTTTGTTGAAAGATTAGGAAAAATACATCATTAAACTCCTGCCCTCCTTTAGAAATTTGCAAAAATAAATTAAAAAGTAAATAAAAGCAAACACACTTTGATTTATTTGAAGGTCACACAAGAAGGAGATGTCCCAAGTGCTGTGTTTATGACTGCAGCCTTTGGGAAGTAGTCCTGCGTTTGAATTTGGACTGTACGACCCTAAGTAAATCACTTAATTTCTCCGTTTTGCCTCAATATCCTCCTTCTGTAAAATGGGTATGCTGCTACCTCATAGTATTGTTATTATGATTAAATAAGGTACTGAATGAGTAAAAAGCCCACAAAATTTCCTGACATTACGAGTAAGCCTCCAATGAACCTTGGGTGTTTTTATTGAAACAGGAAATTTTGCTGAGGAAGGCACTGCGGCCCGTGAAGTAAACGACAGCTGGAGGTCCCACAGCCATTCGGCAAAGCCAGAACCAAATGGCCACGTTTCGAGTCAATTTATGAAAAAGTTTTTCCCACTGTACTAAGCTCCCTGCTCATCTCCTGATATATACTTTCTAAAACTACTTACAAGGAAAAAAAGATGTGTGCTTCACACTCTCTTGCAAAGACTCTTCGAAAAATGCAAGATTCCCAGATGCGTGCTGGAAATATTGAGAAAACCTTGAACCTTGCCACCCAAAGCAGTTACTATAAGTACCCTAACCCTGAGTTGAGCAGACTTATGGAAAATTTTTGTTCCTGGGCGTTTGCGAGCACTCAGCTCAGGGAACCGGGAATCCAAACAGCACTCCTTGAGGTGTCTTCAGGATGAATCTGATATTCAGAGTCACGGAGTGCTTCTCTTCCTCCTCCGGTCTCACCTCCCTCGGCTCGCAGCATTCCCCACAGCTGGTGCAGGAAACCGCGAACGGCTCGCCAGCGCGGGCGGGGGCGGCCGAGGGGCCGGAGCCGGAGGCGGTGGAGATGAGGCGAGGCTAGGCGACGAGCGCCAGCGCCCAGCTCCGCCGGGAACGCAGTCTTCCTCCCGGACCCGTCAAGTCAGACCTCACGTGTACACCGGGAGGATCGAACCACCGCAGCCTAAGCAGCCGCGGCCTCGGAGCGCAGCGCAGATGTGCCCGGAGCGGAAGGTGAGTCACCCTGCCCTCCCCGGCCCGCGTCCAACAGGTGGGCCGGGGCGCGACTCCGAGGGGCCCCGTGGGCACACCTCTAGTCTCACCTGGGCACGGCGCTCGGCGGCTCCCTACCCCGGGTCGTCGTTACTCTTTAAACTCCTGCCCCAGCCCACGCCTGTTCTCTTCCCTGTCTTGCTGCCTCCCCGTCTCCTAAAATGAGAGCTCCGCGGCATGCCGGAGAACGAGCCCAGAACGCCCGCTTTCCGGGACACTCGTGCCGCACGAAGGGCTAAGCCCCCGGACGCCAAGGGTCTCGATGCGCGGCGGGAACCGCCGGTGCTGATCCCTAGCTCTTGGTGACTCCCTGGGACTCGGTTAAAAGTCATCCCCCATTATCCTTATTTCTCAACCAGGAGGTCGAAACCAGAGGCGGGGAGGAGAAAACCGAGCGTGAGTGACACGCAGGCTTGAATGAGAATGAATGGGAGCAGGTGATGTGGCCCCGGCGCCCCGGGCACCCTCCGCCACGTGCTCGCGCGCCCTGCGACCGCTCCCGGGGAGGCCTCTGAAGGCGCCGCAGGGAGAGACGCCGGAGCAAAACAGAGCCTCGGGTCGGAAAGGACTCGGCCCCGGCTACCCCTTCCCCGGCTTTCTCCACTTTCCCTCCGGGTTTCCTGGGCCGGAGTGAGTCTTACCACTCCCCTGGCCTCGGCGCGTTGCCCCCAGGAGTCGTCTTGCCCTCGTCCCCCGCTCTGGCCCCCGCACCTGTGCCTCCGCGCCCGCTCCACCGCCTGGGTGGCGAAGCGCTCCATCCGGACCCCGCCCGGGCAGGGAACCTCCCGCCCAAACTTAGGAGGGGCGGGGGGGAACGAAGTCCGGGAAGGGCCTCGGCGCCGGGCCCCGTGCCCCGGGCTGTCCCCGCCTAGCCCGCGTCTGGGATTTTCCTCGCGGCGCGACCCCTCCTCTCGCTTCAGCCCCGGCGCCCCGGCCCCGGGCGCCGCGACCGCGCGCTCGCCGCGCCCCAGCGGCCGCAGGGGGAACGAGCACAGGGGGTGGAGAGTGGAAGGGCGCGCGGGCGGGAGGCACCCCCCTCGGGAGTCAGGGAAATCCCGGCTGCCACCAGGGGCCGTGCCACCACCCTCGCCGGACCGAGGCTTCCGGCGCGCCCCCCAACTTTGTGGCGCCCTCGGCCAGCGGCGGCGGGGATGGAGCTGCCTCCCCGAGGGCGGGCGCCGCCGGACTCGCCGCTGGACAGCTGCTCCCTGACCTCGCTGGACTCCAGCGTGTTCTGCAGCGAGGGCGAAGGGGAGCCCCTGGCGCTCGGGGACTGCTTCACGGTCAACGTGGGCGGCAGCCGCTTCGTGCTCTCGCAGCAGGCGCTGTCCTGCTTCCCGCACACGCGCCTCGGCAAGCTGGCCGTGGTGGTGGCCTCGTGCCGCCGCCCCGGGGCCCTGTCGGCCGTGCCCAGCCCCCTGGAGTTCTGCGACGATGCCAACCCCGTGGACAACGAGTACTTCTTCGACCGCAGCTCGCAGGCGTTCCGCTACGTCTTGCACTACTACCGCACCGGCCGCCTGCACGTCATGGAGCAGCTGTGCGCGCTCTCCTTCCTTCAGGAGATCCAGTACTGGGGCATAGACGAGCTCAGCATCGACTCCTGCTGCAGGGACAGGTACCTGGGCGGGGGGGCGGGCGCAGGGGGGAGAGGGCCGCAGCGGTAAGATAGGAGCTTCACGCCAGCCTGGCCGGATCCAGGCCCCAGAATCCCCGAGGCCATTTCTGAGCTGTTAAGGTGGGGTGGCGCTGAGGTCTGGAAAGCGTCGGAGCCAGCTTTGGATTGGAACTTTTGGAACCTCTTCCTTTTTTGAATGAACGTGTACCGATTCGTTTTTAAGGCAAAGGAGGTCAGGCCTGAAATAAATATTTGATGGTTGAATTAAACGAGTCAGAAAAGCTGTGATCCAAAAGATGCGTGTATAGAGATGGAGGTTTCAGGAGGGAGCGTTATCATTTATCAGACCTAGAACACTAACTTTATTTTTATTTTTTTATTCTTTTTTGACATCTTTTTATGTTCAATTAGCCAACATGTAGTACATCATTAGTTTTCGAAGAACACTAACTTTAAACTTGGAGGGAGAACTGCATTAAATACAGGAGAGAAAAAATTGGTTCCTTGACTGTGAATATTTGTGGACTTTGATGATGACTTTGCTGTTATCTTGCTATTAGTACTAGTTCTTCATGAAGACCTTTCCATTACACGCACACAGAAGTTCCATATGGCAAACTTCTGTTCTTGTTACAAGAAAAATGGGAAATAAAATGCATTAAAGTAGATTTATTATGTATAAATCCTTTTGTGTAAACTTCCACCAAGAGAGGATCATTTTAAAAATAATAATCCAAAACAGAAAATTTGAGTACTGTGGGCAGGAGACAGCCTGGGTAAAATATGAATGGACATTTTCTGCATTTTACCAAAATAAAAAGCGTGACCTCACTGCTAAGTTTAATTTTCTTTTGACGTTTGTATTTTCAAAAAGTTAGATTAATCACTAAGTTGTTTTTCTCCAAAAGATACTTCAGAAGAAAGGAGCTGAGTGAGACGTTAGACTTTAAGAAGGACACAGAAGACCAGGAAAGTCAACATGAGAGTGAACAGGACTTCTCCCAAGGACCTTGTCCCACCGTCCGGCAGAAGCTCTGGAACATCCTGGAGAAACCTGGATCTTCCACAGCTGCTCGAATCTTTGGGGTCATCTCCATCATCTTTGTGGTGGTGTCCATCGTCAACATGGCCCTGATGTCAGCTGAATTAAGCTGGCTGGACCTGCAGCTGCTGGAAGTCCTGGAGTACGTGTGTATTAGCTGGTTCACGGGGGAGTTCGTCCTGCGCTTCCTGTGCGTGCGGGACAGGTGCCGCTTCCTGAGAAAGGTGCCGAACATCATAGACCTCCTAGCCATCTTGCCCTTCTACATCACTCTGCTGGTAGAGAGCCTCAGTGGGAGCCAGACGACACAGGAGCTGGAAAATGTGGGGCGCATTGTGCAGGTGTTGAGGCTGCTCAGGGCTCTACGCATGCTAAAGCTGGGCAGACATTCCACAGGTATTCAAATTTCAGTGATGCTTTTTAATTTGCCATTGTTTGTAAACATCAGTGCTTGACTACCGTCCAAGAGAAGTGACTGAATTGATACTCAGAATTAGCAACTCCCATCCTTTACCCAACCAGGATCTCCAAAAAGGTGTTGGGAAAGAAAACCCTGAAGCTGTTATCACAGGTATAGAGGAGAAGATGCCTCTCACACTCCCTCTCTCCATAAGACATGTGAAAAACAGTTTGACCGCTGTTAACCTCAGTTTATTTTAACCCAGTGCTCAGAAGTTGTACAAAAATTAAAGACAATCTGCCTCTAGAAGGTTCTAGATAAAATATGCATAAATAGCACATAAAGAGGTATGCATAAATTATTCATGATATATAGGGACATAAGCCAGTTTCTCTTCTGTGTCCAAGGAAGGGCTTACTGCACACATTCCTGGGCAAAAATAAAGTCAGCCTTGCAGGGCTTTCTTTAACCATGCAGAAAATGGGATGACCAGGCACTAGTGCCCATCCCATAATTTTTGAAGAGACAATGGATATATTTGCTTTGGAAGAAAGCTGAAGACACTGATTAAATGCTTTATCTAGCATCTGAGAATTTTCTTGTCCGTAAACCCTGATGCATGAGAGAGATGGTTAACAGGAATTCCTTAAAATCTAATGAAAATCTGACGAACGCTCTCCCTAGAAAAATCCCCACACAACACTCAGTTGTGCATGAAAGTTATAGTCAAGGTCTGGGGTAGTCACACAAATCCGTTAAAGATGATCCTTGTGTTCCTGAGGGCAGAAATTCTCACTGGTTGGTCCTGTGGCGATTGGATGTTCTGGAGTGCCCGTATGTTAGATTTTAATGAAAATAAGAACCCTTTGAAAAGCTTGTTAAAAAGCAAATTCTGAGCCCCAATCCATGAAGGGAGGGATGTTAATATTTGGGGTTAGATTGAGGAGCATATATTTTAACAGATTCACAACCAATTTTGGTGGACTACACTTTAAGAAACAGTAGGGTAGGATGCTGTGTTAATACGGTACATATTAATGCAATATATAAGATTATAAATAATTTAGCTAGAAAGTCCTATTATCACCTTATTTCCCTAAATACGTGCCTGACTAGTCACCTAAAAGAAGTTGAGGGTCGTTGTCTCTCCCTATTCACATAGGGAGAAATTAACTTCGAATATGTTTTTGCCCCACATGTCTGAGGTAATTAGGACTTCTCCTAACGTAATTTTGGTAGTGTATTTTCCTAGCTAGTCTCACATAGCAGGGATTTGATAACGGGGTTTCCAACAACTTTTAGAAGTACCACTCTTTGTTTTCTGACACACATAATAGGATGCTTTCTCCTAGTATTTATAAACTCTTTACAAGTTCGATTTAAAAACACCCAGTAAAGACTACATTTTTCCCCAAAAGAAACGAAAAAGAAAATAATAGTAATTTCCACCATGTCACCTCTTCAAAGTTTTTTTTTCAGTTCCAAAGCAGTACAAAGTATTAATAAAGCCTTAATTTATTGAAAGGATATGAATACTTACATAAATATTTGACAATTTTGCTTAGGCATTACATTCAGCAATATATAGGCATTGATGACATATTTCCCCATGTATTAACTATAAATACAAGTTGAGAGGTATTCTAGAATAACAGGAGGACAGTGGTGGGCCAGAGAACTAAAGGTTAAATCTTGACTCTGTAGCTTTGTACTAGATACGCCATTTCTCTGTGTCTCAGTCTCCTCATCAGGAAAATGGCATAATAATTACATCAATCTCATACTGCTTTTTTAGTATTATCTGAGTTAATAGATGTAGCATACAGAAATTTAGACCACTTTGTGTTTCTTTACAAAATTTAGAACATTTATTCTTGAAATAAAAATAGTCTCCTAAACACTGCTTTTTCCCATATGCTGCCAATATATTTCAGAAATACAACTCAATGCAGATACATCAAGGTCAGTTTTCTAAAAGATATTCTAAAAAAAAATCTGCTTTTGAAGTTAAATGTCAGAATTAATATTCCTTAATCTTTAAAAATAGCTGGTAAATAATTTAAGAGTATCTTAAAGTTTTAAGGACAAAATTTAAAAATAATGAGAACGCAAATGGCATTTTAATGTGATATCAAATAGTCTCTAGTGAATAAAAATTAAAATGATTCTAGGAGGTATTGCTTTGACCTTTAGAGACAGTATCATTGTGACTTCAGGCTGATGTGACTTCAAAATGTGGATACACTTTTAGCAGTGTTTGTGAACTCCGGTATCAGGGGAGATACCTTTTTCAAACTGTAGTCCACTTATGGGCTCATCTGACTCTCCTTAGAGCTGAGTCTCTCTGGAGACGGATTGGACTCTCTTGGGTGTGTCTCCCAGGGGTTCAGTGAATCCTCACAATAGGAGTAGGGAATGCACCAGTGCCTTGTAGTGAGTGAATTTCCTAGTAGTTTCAGTCCTCCATACCTTTTTGCAGTGAAGAAATAATCTGTATTCGGGTCTATCTTCTTATAGGAAAGCAGAAATTCTATGTACTCCAGGGCAATGTTTCCCTATAGCGTTGGTACTCTGGGTGCGAATTTCATTGCGTGTCCTGGGAGATCAGGAATCCCTCCTGATAAGCCTTTAAGAATGCCCTGTGAATGTACATAGGGCGGTCTCATGTCAGTGTGGTCACTGATGCCTGACTTGCTCCTGCTGCTTCACTTCGTTCTCATGGTGGACACTCTTTACTGCTTCTGGCTTTCAGATAACAATGTCCTAATTATGTTCAACTTCGTTAGGAGGGTGAGTAAAGCAGACACATAAAATGTAAGGAGACAGCATTAAACTGTCATTAGAAAAGTGTGCCAGAGTAATGCATGGAAATGCAGGCCTGGCCAAGTGAGCCCTCCACTTGCCAGCCTGCAAGGGACTAAAGTGTCATTCCTGTCATCATCCCCTCTCTTGTAGTCTCATCTGTTACCTTTTTTGAAAATTTTTTGGTATAAAGAGTAGGTGTTTTGTAAACATATAAGTGGATGAATGAATCTAACTAGATTTCTTTCTGTCCTTTGCAATCCGGCCCCACCAACGAGACTAGGAACTCCCTGAAGAGAAAGATTATGATTTATCATCTTGGTATCCCCAGAACACTGCCCAAAGCTGGAGACATGTTAGCTGTGAAACGCATGTTTGTGGGCGGAGAGCCGGGCAGGAGAGGGGAAGAAAGGGAAGTGGAAGGAAGGGGGCGAGGGGAGGAAGGGGCACCACTGACTGACGACAGTTGTTCTATTCCAGGATTACGCTCCCTCGGGATGACAATCACCCAGTGTTACGAAGAAGTCGGCCTACTGCTCCTATTTCTGTCTGTGGGAATTTCTATATTTTCAACTGTGGAATATTTTGCTGAGCAAAGCATTCCTGACACAACCTTCACGAGTGTCCCTTGTGCATGGTGGTGGGCCACGACGTCCATGACCACCGTGGGCTACGGGGACATTAGACCAGACACCACCACGGGCAAAATCGTGGCCTTCATGTGTATATTATCAGGAATCCTTGTCTTGGCCTTGCCTATTGCCATTATTAACGACCGCTTCTCTGCTTGCTATTTCACCTTAAAGCTCAAGGAAGCAGCCGTCAGACAGCGGGAAGCTCTCAAGAAGCTCACCAAGAATATAGCCACTGATTCCTATATCAGTGTTAACCTGAGGGATGTCTATGCCCGGAGCATCATGGAGATGCTTCGGTTAAAAGGCAGAGAAAGGGCAAGTACTAGGAGCAGTGGGGGAGATGATTTCTGGTTTTGAATTCACTTCCAATTTATGTACAAAAGCTTGTGTACAACTAACTCAACTGATAAAGCCTTGATATGGATGTCTGTGTACTGTTGAAGAGTCTCTTTTGAGTATCGCCCGTGTTAGTTTTTACTGGTATATTGCTTGGCCTGCTAGAATAGTTCACGTCCCCCAAACCAAGCACACACCGAGTCTCAAAACTAGTCATTTAACACAATCCAATACAAGTAGGCCAAATGTCTGAATCGTCAACTATAAAATATTCGTGCAATACATACTACAAAGTTTAAAGTTTTACGTATCACTGATTTTAGAAGTTGTTTGCACCACTAACGTAAGAGAATGGGAGTTAAACTGCGTAGCCCAGAGCAAAGAGAAGTGAATATTTAGGAACATACTGAACAACTTTGCTATTTAAAGACATTCTCCAAGTAAATAAATCACTCTTTTCTCCATAAGTTAAAGCTGTGAAATACAACAATTCTCTTTGCAAGCAAAAATCCTGACTTGATGACCGTAGATGGTGACCCTGTCTTCCCTCTGGTGCAAACCCCTGGTCACAGAGGGACTAAGTTCTGATTCTCATTGTTACTCTCAGAGATGGGAACCCCCAAACTGCTTAGCCAACAGCAGAAGAGGCTGCTCAGAGGCTTCGAGAACTGTGCCTTCTCATTCTCCCCACTGATTGCATTCCTGTAGTCTAGAGCAGGTGTCTCCACCCCTGGGACATCAGAAGGTCTTAAAAAAATCTCTTTATTGTTGTGGTCTTCAAATTATGTCTTTAAAATCACAAATAGTAAAGGTGAAGTAGTGAACATCCTAAATAGAGACACTGAAATTATTACATAGTCTTATTTCATAAAATGAGAATGATATGTTGAATGATATCACTGGTTGAACTTGAAGATCTTTTTATTTGTTGACAAAAAATATTATAGCTTTCCGACTATTGGGGCATATAACAAATGTTCAAACTGCACGCATTTTGATAGTCATCCATTATAATGATAAAGTTCATGGACGTTCTGTTATATGATTAAAACCAAAAGTTCTAAACCTAAGAATTAGTTTCTGATTCCCAATAGTGTAGTTAAGGAGATTTTAAACACTAAGAGTGATATGGAGTATCACTTTAATACCTGCATTTTCAGTGTGTTTAATAGTGTCCCCAAGGGGATAAAATTGGTTCTTGGGGGCAAAAATATCAGTCCTTTTATTCATAAAACAGATATATACATGCAATACATGAACAGATATAGAGTATATCTATGGTGTTAAAATTTCATGGGGTGGAAGATTACGGGGAAAAAATGCCTAGGAGGCTCTTTGCCAGCGTTGGATGGTGGTAAGAAATGCACATTGAGAAATCCTGCTTTAATATATGGCTATACCATAGTTTACCAAGTCTGTTTAAAATACCCTATTGTATTATGAACCACCAAAAAAGGAGGGGAGGGAGAAAAAGGGGAAGGAAGGAAGGGGAAGGGAGGGAGGGAGGAAAGGAGAGAGAAGCCATTCACTTATAAGAGCCCATCGATTATAAAATGCATCCAGATTTTGGATATGTAACATTTTTAAATGTGCATCTTAAATCAATAAAATATCATATACACTACCTCCGGTTTTCTGGTATGCATGCTTAAGGTCTGAAAACATTTTCAGTGATGTCATGAGTTTCAGATTGTATACTAATTTTAATCCACTTGGCTTATTTCCACTTCTCCCAAATATTATGAAAGACTTAGGAGATTTGAATGGTAATAAAATATTTTCTGTCTTGCACAATTCACAGGTACTGGAGTATAGCATAGGGCCACTAATTCTAGTATAAATCCCTTCCATAGTCTGAAGATGAAACAAAAGTTAGATATAGAAGCCAAACTTACTGTGGCTTCTCTAGAACTCTCCCCATTAAGAATAGTTGCTCTGATCCAGGTCTGTGTTCTATACTCATCGTGTATTATGTCATTAATCCCAAAGTATCCCTATTAAACAATCATTATTATACTGTTTTAAGTATTAGTTTATTACATTTATTCACTCAACAAATATTTATTTAGGATCCATCTGTGGGCTGGGCACTGGAGATTCTGAAACCAGACTAAGTCCTATTCTCTTGTATTTAACATTCTATTTGAGGGTTTGAGGCGAACACAGATGATAAGACTGAGGCATAAGAAGGTAAAATAGCCTGCCTAAATTCACACACCCCATATACAGGTGACAGATACGATGCCAGGGATGAATCCCAATCTGCTGAACCCCAAAAATGATACTCCTAAAAGTCTTATAGATTTCATTATCCCCACACAACTTGTGGATAGGGATTCACTTAGTAGCCAGGCAAGGCAATTTCTTGTGGATAGAGAGGTTTAATATGCCTTAAGAAAAATTTCAGCTTATTCTCAGAGGGGGAATGGTGCTTATATGGAACAGCTGTTATCATGTTTTATAGCCATTATTAGACAAGAAAAATATTATCTTTAGAATAATTAATAGCTAGAAAGCAAAAGAAAATGAAAACACTGTATGTATTCCATACAGATTTTTTAAAAAGATTTTATTTATTTATTTGAGAGAGGGAGAAGCAGACTCCCTGTTGAGCAGGGAGCCTGATGTGGGACTCGATCCCAGGACCCTGGGGTCATGACCTGAGCCAACGGCAGCTGCTTAACCAACTGAGCCACACAGGTGCCCCTCCGTATAGATATTTTTTTCTACCATCAAAGATTCTTAACGTGTTCTTCACAAATGTGGGATGTTAGCAGTATATATTTTGTCAAGATGTGGACATTTCAAAAGAAAATTTTAAATACCATTACTTAGTCAACCTTGCTATTAGATAAAATATCAGCGTTCTTATTCAGCAATGTACATATAAGTAAACCGAATTTAATTTAAATAACATATGAAAAAATTGTTAATTTTATATCCCATAATTTGAAAAACATTGGATATTTTTTCATAAATGTAAGAATTATTGCTACAAAGCAATGTATTTAATTTGGAAATATAAATAATGGAATCATTGGCTTTATTTGCTCTTTAGAGAACACTAATTAAAAACATTCGCATGCACAGAAGTAATGCTTGAACACCTAAAAGAGCAATTTTAAGAAATCACTATGGTATCTCTAGTAGAAGTGTGGCATGATGTTAATGTTTTACTGGGTTCTTTTCTTATATATTCAAGGAATTGTTGCATTTATCATTTTAATGCAAATTAGTGTTAAGTATAATGTATTAGGTGCACAAAGAAGTTAACTGAGTTAGAAATATCAGTGCTGTGTTTCAATGTGGAATTCTTACTTTGATTAAAATCTTTGACTAAGCTTTTGCAGAAAATATATATATATAGGCCCAAGTTATCCGAGCCAAACATTATCACTGGGTAAGATTAATGCTTTGACAAACATTTCCGCTGAAACATTTTGTTAACACTGAAAAGCCTGCTCTTTTGAAATATTAACATTAATATCTCTGTCTTATCAATCCTTCAATTCAGGTCTAAGATACCGGTTGGCAATGACATGTTTTAGTGCTTCCCTTGGTGATTTTCCTTCACAAAGCACCACCACTCCCAAACCTCTTTCCAAGCCATGCTGATACCTGAAATAAAATGTCACATAGGAGGGTTTTACTCATAAACCCCACTGGCAATTGCTTATGTGGTATGTCTTTAGGCTTAAAGGGAAACGTCCTCGCTTGCCTTCTATTAGAATCACTGCCTTGCTTATCCCCTCAACTCCATTGCTGCTCTCTTCCTCGTATGGAATCAGTAAGACTCAAATTCTAATTAAATCCAATCTCGTGCCTCCGTGAGCCTGCCCCCGCAGAACTGATCACAAGGACAGAAAAAAACCCAACGTATGCAGACTCCTTTCATTTTACATTCTTGCCTACAACCCCAAATGGGTTCTTAATGCTGCTAAGCAATCATACTGCAATTCCTGAATGTATTCACTCTCTCTAGATAAATATAGACCTCTAACACCTCCTTTTCATTGCACTTTCCTCAGAAAATAGAATCAAATTTTCCACAAGTGCCGACACCCACATGGATCCACCTACCTCCACCTGTGCCTATTGACTCTGCCTTTCCTCCTATTATGTGGATTGAACTGTCCATCCTACCCGTCCTCTCCAACGCTAGGACCTTGCTTCAGAGAGCCTATCCCCTCTTCCTGCTATACCATCAATTTTCCCCTTGCCGCTGGATCATTTCTATCAACTTATAAGCATGATTAATTTTTCCCATCTTAAAAACAAAAACAAAAGCAAACAAATGAATTTTTATAACTCTAGAACCTATGTCACCCTCTAGGAAACACTCCACTCCCTGGTTTCCCTGAGGGTAAAATTCCTTGACAGCACTTTGATACTCCATTTCTATATTCACTATTTTTTCCCTCTCCTTTCTTGAAAATCCACTCAAATCAGCCTCCCATTCCTACATATCCTAAAACTCGTCTCATGGTCAGCAATTACCCCATCATTGCTAAATTCAATCATCAATTCTCAGAATTCGTGTTGCTTGATCCATCAGCAGCATTTTACAAGGTTATTGACTTCCTTGAACACGTTCTTCACTTGACTTCCTGCGCATTGCATTCTCTTGATTTCCCCCGACCCCTTGCTCACTCGTCTTTTCTGGTTGAGGTGTTCAGTCAGGACTTAATCCTCAGACCTCTTCTCCTCTCTATTTACATTGCTCATCCTGTTTCATGGCTTAAATATCACTGATAATCGACTCCCAAATTTCTACTTCCGGACTAACCCTCTTGCCTCGATTCCTGCATCTTCAAATTTGTGTATGTTACTGCCTGTTCAATATTTACACCTGAATGTCCAATACATATCTCATGATTACCACATCTACCACCAAATTATTTACATTTTCTCCAAACTCTATGTTAATTCAAGTCCCCTGACAAGCAGATGCCCAGAGGGGTGATTATTATAATACTGATGACATCTAAGACATTTACTTAGGGGGGAAAAAGGCCTGTGAAGGATAAGTAGGAGTCTAGAGAAGTTGGAAAGACCCTTCAGACCATGATGCAAATCTGACAACTGTGAAGAGGAGGGAGTGAGAAGGATTGGGTAAAAAAAAAAAAAAGTCTCTGATAATAGCCCACTTCCGAGAAAATGTCAACCAATGATGGAGAGTCGTGAGCGAAAGTAGCCCATCTCTTCTAGAAAGGGCCCCACACTCAGAAGGCAACAGCTCAGGTTGTCAGTCAACCATGTTTCATTCAGGAGGAGATCGGAGCCATGGAGTTTAATGGCCACCAACGTCAAGCCCTGCAACGGCCCGGGTGGGCTTCTCCACGCATGTTCAGAAGTAGCCCCTCCACGAATCCCATGCGCCTCTCTTTCTGAGGGAAATTTTAGAAAAAGGAGTTGGTGGGTGACCAGAGCCTTCACTGCTGCAGTTGGTCTCAGAATAGCAACTAGTCGTCATCCTCTACTTCCTCCACTATCCACAGCACCCCACCACACACATTATTTACCCCACTGGACCCTTGCATCCTAAGAGTTATAAAGAGAAATCTCATCTGCTTATGCTTTTCTCTACCTCGGAGGAACATTTTATATCCTACAAAACACTTTTATCATTATGTGTACTGACGTGCACTATAGCTAGTTATGCTGCACAGAATTTTTATTGCCGTGCTACTTATTTTTATTCTTGAACAAAGAAATAGCTAACAAAATGATATTTCAGGGGGAAATTTCAAAATAATTTAAATCCTGTTTTATTCATTTCTGACCATCACACCCAGTATGATACTATTTTAATAGGGCACTAGTAATAATCCAATGACTCCGAAAAATACTTTCATGTTTATACATTAACTTACGTAAAACCGTTGAGGTAGAAAAACACGTTTAGCATTCAACAACATGAAGCAACTAAATGTGAAGTAACAGGGAAAATAGGTTAACTTTTGGATTTCCTTTTCATGTTCTAAGTTGAGTGACATTTCTTCCAACTATATGCTACTTACTATACCTTCTTTAGAAGGACTACAGTCTAAGGGGCTTTATAATTAAAAGAAAATAATGGTGATATATGGATTTTCTCCATTATTCTATTGTTCGGTACTCGAGTTATTTCCAAAGAAATAATAATCGAACTAAAGAAGCTTTGATAAGTTTGGTGCTCGTGCACACACACACACACACACACACACACACACAGAAAGAGACAGAGGGAGACAGAGAAATAAAAATTTAGGGTAACAAGTAATATTTTGAAATTATGGGAGGTAGATGTTCCTTGACACGTAACAATAATCACCTCGATACTTCACAATGGGAATGTAGATAGAATTTCAATCATTTATCTAAGTAAGAAAACCAAATCCTCCTTCAAAAGTAATTTCAGTTTCTGTAAACGAGGACAATTTTCCTGAAACCATGTCTTTATACACGTCTTTGCTGTACAGCCAATGTTTTATCTTAAAGTAGTCTATAATTATTATTGTCTACTAATTCTAAATGGTACGCATGAAAATAAAAGACAGTTACAGTTGCTATGGAAACTATACTTTGTAGGAAACTCATTTCAACAAGCCTTGCTCCCAAAGTTAAAAAAGAAAACAAAAAACAAACAAACAAAAGCACTTCATATACAGTAGTACCACCTTGACACAAGCCACCAGGAAGAGAAAGAAAGAATAAGCAATGAAAGTATAAAAATAAAAGCCATTCTTCTACTTTTAGCTGTACTTAGAGCTTCTTTCCTCACATGAGCTAATTATCTTTAAGATTTCAGACAAAGGAAAATAACTACTCCCTGCAAAAACCACAATGCATAACAGTGGAATTTCTTTTTTAACTTTAAAGTAGAATATTTAACTTTGTAATCATAATTTTCAGAAATGTATTATCACTGGGCATTTGACAAATTATTTAACTTAATCCTCTTCTATTCTCTCTTTTTAGTTATATATTCTATACATTTTTCACACAGACTAGTAAAATGTGCTAACTGAAACAAATCAATTTGTTTGATTCCACGTCCTCAATGCATGGACAAATAGCTCCTATCTCGCCACTTGGCATTCATCAAATTATCTTATAAATAAATCTTCAGAGAAATTTTAGCGAATATACTTGATAATTTAAGTAGCAAGATGATCTTTCTCATCCATTTCCAGCAACTATTTTCTTTTTATTCATTTGACACAGAGAGAGAGATTACAAGTAGGCAGAGAGGCAGGCAGAGAGAGAGGAGAGAGGAGGAAGCAGGCTCCCCGCCGAGCAGAGAGCCCGATGTGGGCCTCGATCCCAGGACCCTGAGATCATGACCTGAGCCGAAGGCAGCGGCTTTAACCCACTGAGCCACCCAGGCGCCCTCCAGCAACTATTTTCTAGAACTGTTTTTCAGAGCACAGAACAAGAGTTGTTCTTTTTCTTTTTTTTCTTTTTTAAGATTTTATTTATTTATTTATTTGAGAGAGAGAGAGAGAGAGAGAGCAGAGTAAGAAAGAGAGCACAAAGAGAGAGGGGACAGTAAAGGGAGAGAGAGAAGCAGGCTCCATATCGAGCAGGGAGTCCAAAGTGGGGCTCAATCCCAGGACCTTGAGACCTTGACCTGAGCCAAAGGCAGACATTTAATGGACTGAGCCACTCAAGCAACACAGAACAAGAATTTTTCTTTTAATTCCCTATGACATTCTTTTAAGGACATTGCATATATGCAGAGGGAGGGACTAGTTACCTGATATTTACATGTACAGAATAATTTATGATCTAGAAACAAAAAAGTATTGTGATACAATATGTCCAATCCATATCAGAACTGGCAAGAGTAATATAACAGTCTTTGTCTTTCTTCTTTCAAATTCCAAAGACTGGTAGATTTGTGGATCAAAGAATTGAATACACAAAGAATGTGTTATAAAAGAAAACACACATCTTGGGGTCAAATAAAAGTAATTTTTCTAAAACAAATGTTATAGTCATTTTTGTCACTTGTGTCCTATTTCTCTGTGTTATCATGTTCATACCAAAACCACATCTCTTATTAGAAGTAATTACATGACTCTTAGATTTAGGAACAACTTTTGTTGTTTTAACATACAGAATGTGTTTTTTTTTTTAACTGCAGATCAAAAACAATGAATGGATGATGAAATAAATGGAGTTGGGACCACTATTTTTTTAATGAAGGGCTTGGGCTAGAATGGAATGGAGATAGAATATAAGAGAGCAGAATGGGAAGGGATGGAATATAAAACAACAGTAGAGAATGTATTAAAGCACACCTCCCAAGTCCCGAGGAAGAACTAGACATCGCAAAAAAGCCCCGCAGCAGATTGTTACAGTGGGGAAGGGACATGGGCAGAACACACTCACTGGAAACACCCACACATGGGCTAGAAAATGACTTAATTTTATTTCTTGATTTTTTGCTGTCTGATTTTGTCCTCCTTTGGGGTCCGATTTTGATTTTATACCTGGCACATTAAGATTTTACAATTTAATCTTGTATTACCATAATTTACAGTGGTTTGTGAACCAGGACAAGTCATTTTTCCCTGCTAGTGGTAAAATCATATATTCCAAGGAGGTTTTTGTTACAAACATTCTATGCATTTTTTGAAAGCTTATTGGTAGTATGAGAGTCTCTTAGTTGATGGTAATAGTAATATTTTAATTAAATTAAAACAAATTATCCATAAAAAGATTTCTTTATTGTGTTAAAAAAAGACAATGTGAAAATTGTAAGAAATTATAAGAAATGTTTAAATCTAATGCTGGAACTTAAAGAGTAGGTAGTGACAATATTTGAAACAAATTACCTCTGTACCTCAGCAAGCTCCTACTTCATTTGAACTTCATCCTTTACCAAAAAATTTGATGACAAATTTAGAAAATAACTTTATTACATGTACAAATCTCAAGAAAAATAACAGACTTTAATATATGAATTTTAATGATGTCCCTGCAAAAGAAAGATTTAAAACTTTTAAAGTGAAAAGGTAATTGAAAATATAGCAAACTGACTTGTCCATATGTCCCCCAATATTTTCAAAGAAAAGAATTAATTTATCAATATAATTCCCTCATTTCTATGACTGCTAATCTGAAAGGCATTTTTACTTTATTAGTTCATAATCTGGGACAAAAGAGAACATAAAAAGCTCACATGACTTTCCAAAAAATTATTCCTACGGTAAGTATGGAAATGAAATGTATGATTTTTTAAATGATATATCAGCTGACAAATTCGAAACTTAGTGATAAGGTGATCAAATACTGTTGCCAAAAATTACTTAAACTTATTAAAAATCATGTAAAAATACATTGGTTGTCCCAGGAAAAGTCTAGTAGAGACTGTGCTGGGAGACAATTTGCCATGCGTCCCTTGCATTTCTGCGCGTCTTGCAAACAGAAAAACTGGTAGCTTTGTTCCAGAATCTCTTCCCCAAGATGTCTGTATAGCATGAAATGTTGGAATGTTGGAGAGAGTGTATCCTCTGGCAAAAGGGAAATTTGTGCGATGCCCAGGATAATAAAGATAATGTCTTTCTTGAGCGAGAGTTTGGAGATATTTACTTGAAGCCTTTTAAAAGAGGAGGGTTTTCTTAAATCGAGTTTCTCAACTGTGACACACATTGACTCTGTGTGCACCCTTGACCACAGCCACTTCCATGTCGCCCTCGTGGGACATGGGAAGCAAAAAGAAATATGAAGCTCATGCTCCATCATTTGCCATGAGTGATAAGTTCTTCATCTCTGTCCCAGGAGTCTCATGTATTTTACCAGGAAAAGGGCAAAATTTCAGACACCTCACAAGTCTTGACAGATTGGGAGCTCAAAAGTGAATTTCATGTTTTTCTAAATGTAAAGCAACTGCAGTTGGCAGATATTTTCTATGTGGTATTTTGGTAATAAAAGTGGTATATTTAACTGGCATTTTAAGCATTCTTTATGGGCTAAACTTTTGGGGGAGAAATTAACAATACTGTCAACATATGTAAAGGCTTCCAAAAGTATTATTTTTATGGCAAACAAGACTCAAAGTCATCACCCTATCTTCTACATGTTCCCAAAATATGTTGTATCATATTGAAGAGGACATTAAAAATGAAAGAGATTTGAATGAAATAAAATTGGAACTATATTTACATCTTATTTCTCAGTCTTAAACTTTTAATCATTACTTGATTGAAGAAAATAGAGCAACTTTTAGAAGAAAAATCCATTTGCTATTCAAAACCCTGCATAAATAATTGAATTAAACTTCACACCTAAAAGGAGTAAATTATTACAATGCATTCATTACTACACTTCATAAGAATTATTATGATTTGGTTCTTCATTTACATTGAACGGTAATTGTCAGATATTTTATTTATCCTGAGTTTGGATCAAGATTAATTCATTCTTTATATTGTGAACCAGAGAGAGGAAATTATTATTCACAACTTACTTGGCCCAGAATTTTCATCCTTGATGAAGATGGAGGAATGCAAGGAAAAAACTCAACCAGGCATAAACAGTGTTCATAACTTTATCTTTGTGTATCATGGACAGCCAGACATACTTATTATGTAAAATTAAATATTTTCTAATTTATAGAAAGTTGGTTTCATAATCTTTCTTATGCTTTACTAGACATAAACAAAATAATGCTTGATATGAAAATGGTTTTGTAGAAAAGGCAAACTTTATCTTAGATGTATGTTTGTACATATATGTCAGGGGAATGGTTACTGGGTCACTATATAAAATGTATTTCTTCTTGCAGTGTCTTTAGTATTTGAAAAGAGTAATATAAAGAAACTATTGGTCAAGGTTTTCCAGAGAAATAGAGTAAGTAAGATATGTGTGTGTGCATGTGTGCATGCGCATATGGGTGTGTATATATATATCTCTGACATGTGTGTATCTATGTACATGTATATATGTATATTTGTTTGTGTATATATATATATTCAATATGTCACATAAACATATGTATGTATGTATAATACAGACTTTGCTCCAATATGATCTGCAGTCAGCAATCTAGAGACCCAGGAGAGCTGATGGTGTGGTTCCAGTCTAAATGCTGATAGGCTCAAGACCCAAGAAGAGCCAGTGTTTCAGTGTGAGTCCAAAGGCAGGATAAAACCAATGTCCCGGTTCAAAGACAGTCAGGCAGAAGAGTTCCCTCTTACTCCACCTTTTTGTTCTATTCAGGACTTCAACTGATTAGATGAGGTCCACCCACATTAGGGTTTACTTAAGCTACTAATTCAGATGTTAATCTTATCCAGAAACACCCTCACACACACACATTCAGAATAACATTTGACCAAATATCTGCATTTCCCAAAGCCTCATCAAGATGACACATAAAATTAACCACCACATCATATAGACAAGTGAAGAAACCTGAGTACCCAGATGCATAAGGCTACATCATAAGGGAAGGATCCAAGAGGCACCCCATGGGTTTACCTCACTTTAAAACACCTATTTCTTCTTTCCCACCCTTCTGCATTAGAGCCAAATAGAATTGGGTGTTTTTTAGTATGATAGTAAGGGAAAGCATAAGGTAATGTCACAAGGAAAACACTTTTCCTTAAAAAATATGCTCCTGAATCTCATAGTAATTACTTCTGTGGTTACTAAAGAAAACTACAACTCCCATAAATTGTAAACCAGCAAAGATATTCTTTCTCTGGAACTATGATAAAAGTCTGGAAATATAATTAGGCATAGCCTACCTATGTTCCTAGACCCACATACCATAACGTTGCTATCATTTCCCCTAATCTACATTTGAGGTGAAGCTAAATTGAGCATGGATGGGAGCTCCTTAAGACTGAAAAACAACGAACACAAGAGCTAATAGTACTGAAAAAAATATATGCTATAATGAGGATCTTACTTACTCAGTATGAGTACTTACTTACTTACTCATGAATGTCACTTACTCAGATCTATCTGATTTACCAATAAATCATTCAATTATTTTCATGCTCAATACTAGGACAGATAGTTATTGTATTAGTCAGGGTTCTCCAAAGAAATAGAACCAATGGTGTGTGTGTGTGTGTGTGTGTGTGTGTGTGTGTGTGTGTGTGTGCAGAAAGAGAGAGAAATTTTAAGTCATTGACTCACACCACCATGGAGATGGACAAATTCAAAATCTACAGGGTGTGGTGAGCCACCTGACCAGAGGCCCAGGGTAGAGCCGCAGTTTAAGTCTGAAAGCCATCTGCTGGTAGAATTCCCTCTTTCTTGGGGGAGGTCAGTCTTTTTCTTAAGGCCTTCAACTGTTTGGATGAAGTCCATTCACATTATGGAGGACAATCTGTTTTACTCAAAATGTACTGATTTAAATGTTAATCTTATTCAAAAAAAAAAAAAAGAAAACTTCACAGACACATCTAGAATAGTATTGGAGGAAATATCTGCATATTATGGCCTACCTAAACTGACATATAAAGTGAACCATCACATTTATCCATGAAAAAATGTTTAACATCATCTGTCACTAGGGAATTTCAATTAAAACAACGTGATACCACCACATATATAAAACCTGACAATACCAAATGTTGGCAAGGATGCCTAGCAGCAGGAACTGTCCTTATTTGCTGGTGAGAATGCAAAATGAAACATCCACTTTGGAAGATAATTTGCAGTTTCTTTTTTTTTTTTAAGTTTAATTTATTTAAGCAATCTCTATACCCAGCATGGGGCTCAAACTCTTAACCCCAAGATCAAGAATTACATGCTCCTCTGACTGATCCAGCCAGGCACCCCTAATTTGCACTTTCTTAACTAAAAAACAATTCACATTCTTAGGTATTTACACAACTAATTTGAAAACTCATGTTCACATTAGAACCTGCCTGCAAATACTTATAGCAGCTTTGTTTATAATCACCAGAAACTGGAAGAAACTAACATATCCTTCAATAGGTGAACAGATAAACTGTGGTACATTCAGAGAATGAAATATTATTTAAAGATATAAAAAATATTAGTTGTTGGGCGCCTGGGTGGCTCAGTGGGTTAAAGCCTCTGCTTTCGGCTCACGTCATGATCTCAGCGTCCTGGGATCGAGGCCCACATCGGGCTCTCTGCTCAGCAGGGAGCCTGCTTCCTCCTCTCTCTCTGCCTACTTGTAGTCTCTCTCTCTGTGTCAAATAAAATAAATAAAATCTTTAAAAAAAATAAAATAAATATTAGTTGTGGAGTCATGGAAAGATAAAGAGGAACCTGAAATGTATATTGCTAAGTAAAAAGGCTATCTCCTGTATGATTCCAATTATATGATATTCTGGAAAAGGCAATATTATAGAGACAATGAAAAGATCAGTGGTTGTTGAGAGCTGGTGGTCAGGGGTGGGTATGAGCAGGTAAAGCACGTGGAGATTTTTAGTGCTATGAAATCGTTCTGTATGACATTGTAATTATAGATACATGATAGTACACATTTGTCAAAACCCATAAAACTTTACAACACAAAAAACAAATTCTAATGTCTACAAAATTTTAAAAAATAATAATTTGGGATGTCAGGGATTCAGGAAGGAATGCAGACTGTGACAAGAGAGTAAGTATACATAAATATCTGAAACACTGAAGAAGATGGGAGAAAATGTGCTGACATAAGTAACTTTGGAAATAAATGGGTTCTATGTGACTAAAGGCAAAAGGAACTGCACATGAGAGCTGTAATCTAGTGGATAAAGCTGTTCCCCATGGGGGATTCACAATTTTAGGCATTCACAATTTTAATGTTGCTACACACCTATATTAGACTAGAACAATTAAGTAAATAGATAGCAGATGGTAGGAGCCAAGTTGCTCATTGTTGGGGTGGAACCTTTACAGGTAAGTAAGGAGCGGGGGCTTTAATGACCCATGTGGTAACTGATGAGACAGACATATCATATGAACCCATGTTTAGATGAATGTAAAAATGGTTAAGGTATCGTAAGATTTATTCACTTGTATAATGGGGCTAGAAGAAACAAGGCTCCAGCAGCAGTGAACACTTAGCACTCACCGTCTCTAATGCCATTCGCAAATAAAAATAACCAGGGGTTGTTAGAAAAATCGTTGACTCTAGGCCTGAGACAGGAAATACACAAGATGAATCCAGAGCACTTTATAATGCCAGACAGTAAGAAAATGGAAAAAACAAACAAACAAACAAACAAACACATGTTGTGGATCTATGTCAAAAGGGCATAGAAGTCAACTATAACAGCTTCCAGGGACCAAAGTTAGACTAACCTGAGCAACAAAATAAATCAAATAATGTTATATTATAACCCATAGTATAAAATAAACATTTATGGGTTCATACTAATATAAAATAAATGATTAAGTAAATCAATAAATGAGCGAGAAGAGACAAATCTTCTATGCAGAAAAATTCCAGATAATGCATGTAGCTATTCTGTCCTAAAGAACAAGGGGTTTAGCTCCACACTCATTAAGTGTTGGGTATGCAGAGAAACTTTCCTGGAAAGATTACAGCATGGACAGGGGGGAAGAAAAGATTTACAATGGAAAAACTTGACAAACACTTCCATATCACCAAGGTCAACATCAATAATCATAAATCATGTTGATGGTACATACCCTTGATATATGATGGAAATGAAACTTTAATTCTATGATCTTCCACCCCCAAACCCATAACCCCCTTCCAATCATGAGAAAAATATCAGACAAATTCCAAGAGAGGGGCACTCTGCAATGTCCCTGACCAAACCTCAAAAATGTTCAAGGACATCAAAAACAAGGAAAAGTATGAGAAACCCTCAGAGCCAACCAGAGCCAAAGAGGCGTAATGACTAAATGCAATGTGGTATCCTGAATGAAATCCTGGAACGGAAAAAGATAACAGGCAAAAATTGAGGACATATGAATAAACTATGAACTCCAGTTAACAATATGGCGTTTATATTGGTTCATCAATAATAACCATGTGCCATACTAATGCAAAATGTTGATAATAAGAGAAACTTGGTGAGGCTGCATGTGAGAAGC
The DNA here is from genome assembly GCA_002007465.1 of Ailurus styani. Taxonomy (NCBI): domain Eukaryota; kingdom Metazoa; phylum Chordata; class Mammalia; order Carnivora; family Ailuridae; genus Ailurus; species Ailurus styani. The sequence goes on from LNAC01000181.1 coordinate 1,323,619, forward strand.
CTTTACATTATATTCTCAATTTTTCTGCAAATCACAGCTACTCGTTAAAAGGACATTTATTTTAAAATGAAGTGATTTGAAACATGTATCAGTTTGTTTCTGGCTTTAACAATGTCTTGCATCAAAATATATATTGTTTCTTTTCCACAGAAAAAAGAAATTAAGTCATACAAAAGGGACATACATGATTCACTGAAAGTCTCAGATTTCTGCTCTAAATAATTCACTTGGTACTTAAGATGATCAAGATATGGATAACATTTAATTGAACATTTAATAGTGCAGTCCTTTAAAATGCAGATGGGAGAGTTACAATTTCAATGAAATATGGAGGTTATCTAAAATTTTCTTCCAAATTACATTTTAATTATTAAAAGTAAAATGCTCATTTAAATTTTTAATCAAAGTCTACATCCACACTACATGTAATCATTCGATTCCAAATGGATTTTCTCTCATAGGCTTATTTGGTCTGTCCTTAAATCAGCATAATTATAAAGGGCACTAGCTCTATCTTTGTTTGTATTAAGAGAGACATATGTCCTACAAAGAAGCTCACAAAACAGTTACATGGAATCACATAGATCAGTTTCGTTTGACCTTTGTATTTAAAAAGATACTCTTATTGTGTGGCTTATTCAACAACACTGCAATCCCCTTGATCAAGATCAATGAAGGGTCTCATCTGTTTTCCTTCAGAGGAAGGATGGAGTTTTATCATCTCAATCAGCTGTGCAAAACTGGTGAATTAACATGTGGTTCCTGTAGAAAGCGCTTGCTTCTCTGAAAAACAATTCTTTTTTAGAACCTATCTCTTTTACTCTTCTTTCCACACCATCCTGTCAAAGTTTAGGTTTTATTTTCTTAGGTAAGATGGAAATTCTAAAATGCTGTACAAATACAATGTATTATCATTGCATCATTACTATTCTTTCTTCCCCCACTTTTTACTTAAAATAAATATTTCTATCTATATAATCTACCCTAATCTACTGGGGCTACCATGCAGAAGGATTTAGAAGGAAAACAAAAGAACAAACAAATATTCTTACGAGATTTTTCTCATTTCCTTTTTAGTGCTTTTATTTTTATTGTTGCTGCATTGTTTTTTTGTTTTTGTTTTTTTCCTTTTCCACTGTTTTCCTCCTGATTTTAGCTTTTCCCTTTACTGATGTCATCATCCTCCTTGGGAACCCTTGACATTATAAGCAATAACAAATTCTGCTCAGACCCTACCACCTAGGATCTCCTTCAAAGTATTCTTTGGATAACCTGCCTAATCTGCAGTTAACACTTTCCAAAGAAAGCAAAGACTAGTTGAGAAAAACTAGATCTTCAAACCAATGGAATGACCAATATGCAACTTACGTGATTAATATAACAGGCCTAAATATGTCAGTAATAAATCATAACATGCAGTTATAGCTCATGTTTAAGCCTATCATTGTCTAGAATGAGAACCTTAGCACTTGGAATTGCCCACTGTTGGACCCCTTGGATTCCACAGTCACCTAAAAATAACAGGGGATGGCAGATGGAACCTGGGTGTTTCAGTGATTTTGTGGTACAGAGCCATCTAGGCGCCCTGCTGGACCTAACTACCATATTGTTACAAGACAGCAAAATAGACTTTCTCTCACTTGAGCCTCTGGACATACTAGTTATATCCTACCTAATAAAGAAATCAGTACCCAGAAGCGAGATAGGACAGCAACAAACCTAAGATACGAAGCATGAGTCAGAACTGGACAACACAGGGTGAGAAACAGCAGTGCAGGTGGGAGACCAGCTGAACCTGACCACACCACGGCGGACCATTTGCTAGAACAGTCATCCACTGTCATTTGGAAAGCTGCTCATGTATTTCCTGAGTCTCTAGATCTAGGGAAAGTTATTGGAAAATTTCAGGGATTTTTTGTATGTTGGCTACTTGCTGTTGCCTTTTGCAAAGGTACTGAGGAATGGATGAAACTAAGCAAGACTGACCAAGTCTGCGAGCAGAGATGGAACAGTCGCTTTCACACTACTAAGTGCAGGAAGATATTGACAGAGTCCAGTAAGTAGGGGCTTTGGAAGATTGGACGAGGCAGCTGCCTCTGTCGCTTGAACAGATGAAGATAAAGCTTCAGGGTGACCTTTCTTCATTATCTCACTTTAAGATTTCTCTGTCAGTGAAAGTGAGGCTTTTAACTAACTAATGCTGAGTTATTTCAGTTTAACTGCTGAAAGAACGAAGGGCCAAGCACAGAGATCAGGAAATAAAGAAGAGATTCTCCAGTCTTACTAACTGTAACAAGATGGGATCCTTGACTGTGGTTACTTTTCCACGTAACTGAAAAGACCAAACAGACTGGATGTCCTAAGTTTTTTAAGAAAATTGTGTGGTAAATGAACTCACAAGCCTGGCTTGCAAAAGCAAATAATTACTCAACTTTAAAGCAATCTCAGATTCTAAACCAACTTTGCAGAAAGGAATTTCTAATACTTTTCCAAATTTTCTCTGATGAGTATGTCATAATTCTATTGTCAAGCAATAAAATAAAAATTTTCTTGTGTTGAATTGAGTAAATATAAACATTCAAAAATCACTGATGTTTACAAGCATTATGTATAATAAACAGTTATTCCTGAAGGCTTCACTTCAGTAAAGCCAGGGGGCAGATAGTCTCCAAGAAGCACGGTCTATGAGAAGTAATGAATAAGAATAATACAATAATCCAGGAAACGTATGTATAAAGTGGTATGAGAGTTTTCTAAGTTAAGAAGTTGAAGGAAAGAGTTTAAAAAAACGACAACAACAACAAAGAAAATCAGGAAAAATGTGTATATGATAAGGAAAATCTGAAGATAGAAACTGGCCAAGATGAGATTATGAGGAATCTGGCATGTTCTAGAATCTGAAGTCTGGCCTCTGTCTTTTCAGCCTGTGTGTCCCACTGATCAATCAATACCCTATGGATGGTTCACAGAAAATTTTATGTGGAGTATGATAGTATTGTCATTTTAATGATTATTTTATTGTATATTATAAAAATATGACCAGCACATAAGTGCTATAATTTCATGAATATTATTACTTAAGATGGCATTAAATTAGCTACTGCCAACCTGAGTCAGCTGAATCATTCATTCTTTTTCCAATGACCTTTGTAGATCAATATCAAATCAAGTATAGTTTCCAAAAGAACCAATTGCCAATTGCCTAGACCAAACCAAGCAGTGAGTCTTCCAAAGAATCCTGTTGGTAAGACCCCCATTATCTCCTAATTAGAGCTATATTGTTAACTTACAGGGAAGCTTTGAGGTTTATTTCTTGGGAACCAGAGTTGTAATAGCAGGCAGATTAAAGATCTAAAGTATATAGAAATATAAAATTTAGGAATTCTGGCCCCAAACCACCTGAAAGTTCCCTAGATATCTAAATTGAAATTATTGCAATTCAGAAATACTGGAGAAAGTCACAGAAACCAAGTAAGATGCTTTGTTTAATTCAACAGACAGTTTTCCATGGAGGACATCTCTTAAGAATATGAAGTAACTGATACATTGAATGAATGCAGTGGAAACAAGAGTTGAAAGCCCTAGATAACCTTGAATATATAAAAATCTCTATGGAAATTCATGGAACGCTTTGGGAATTTGAATCAATTTTACATCAGTCATAAAGTGCAAAAAGATCCCAGGTAACACATTGAAACAGATGATAAAAGTTAGTTGACTGCGAACAGCATATGCCATTGTCTGAATGGTGTGGTTAAAAACAAAACAAAACAAAACAAAACAAAACAAAAAACTGTTCAAAACTGGAAAATGGGCAAAAAAGACACTGGGTGTCTTTTCAGTGAAATGCTTCAGTGAAGTGTTGTCTTGGGGTCCCTCTAGGAATTATCTGGTTGTATAAAATGTTCTCCTTTGATTGCCTTTCCATTGACAAGGTAATTTTAGGACAGAAGTGAAACTGTAAAAGACTTGATAGCAATGCAAATGATTCATGTCCATCGCAATGCAAGTGCATTATTTTTCTGGTGGAGATATAGTGGATGCTCATCCAATAGAAAAGATCACCGAAACAGTACATTTTACTGCCCTATAGGTTGATATTAACCAGCCTGCTGCACACACACACACACACACACACACACAGAGAATGGAGGTAACTAAGAATCTTGTCTTCACATTTTTCTGACATCTTCAATATATGTTTAACTTAAACAAAATGTCGAATGAAAAAGAAAAAAATAACTCAAAAGGAAAACAAAGGTTTCACATATAACTTTACAAAAATCAATTGTTCTAAATGCTAATCAATAATAGATTTACATTCCTTTTTACAATACAATAAGTTTCATCTTGTCACATAGTCATTTTCCTTAAAAAAAAAAACTTTTACTATCATGAAGTTGTTTTGAAACAATTAGATAAATGTGGTGCTTATTGTGTTTTGATATGTTCTATTTCTGTCTATAATATTTAGTATCAAATGCCAAATTTTAAAGGAAGATTACTTTTTTCTAGCATAAAAAAAGGGAAGTTTTAAACAAACAAAAACTAAGCCCAGCTAATCAGGAATGCTTTGGATTAGTAGCTTTGGGGTTAAGAGTTTCTGCTTCTCATTCATTGTAAGCCACAGTTCACATTAAATCTTGAAAAGATTGCAATTGCAGCAAGTTCCAGCTAACACACCTATGGAGCTCAAAATAGTTCTTGAGTGTAAACAATCTAAGAACCAAAAGATTTGATTGCCATAATGCTCTGATTTAATGAAAAACCCTTCTTTAAAATGTACATCTTTTCCTGTGAGGTATGCTAAATACCAATTATTCCCTTCATATTTGTTTCTTTTATCCTCACCACTTTTATTTTACACAATTATCCCTCTTGATTTGATGTTCTGAATAATGCTTTCTATAAAGACAAGAAAATACATGTTTTAATTCAATAGTTAACATTACATCTGACTGACCAATGCAGTGGCCTATGAATATTACTGATTAGAATTTTATCATTATAAAAATTAGAGCAAAATAGCTGAATTATCTTTCCCATAGGAATGGTAGCATTCTGCTTTGATTCAGTACAAATTCCTGTTACTACTAACTTACTTTGGGTGACTGAGGTCCCTGCTGTAACTCAGCTCTTAATAGATAGCTATGACCAAGAGGGATTTGAACATACAGCTTAAAATGAAAAGGCATTGATCAAATGAAAAAAAGAATATAAAAACAATTCTACTTTTTTACTGAATGTACCTTTAAGTAACACATTTCCATAATACGTGTGTGCGTGTGTGTGAGTTTCAACAAAGTTTTCTCTCATTATTTCCCTTTAGATGTGAAAGCTCTGGGGGGGGGAAACTAGGAAGAGAAAAAAAAAACTCCAATAGAGAACAGAATAAAAATTGGAAAATAACTACAATGCTTCTTTTTTAATGGAAGTTGAAAATTAATAATTATAATTAGGTTAGCCACTTTGCTCTACTTGCTTTAGAGAAAGTTGTAAACTTATCTGTTTATAGCATGACAAATTATGACTCATGTTTTGATGAAGAAAAGCAATTTACATGCAAATAATGTTCCAAAATTTCAGTCTTATTTTCTACTCTCTCCTGGTAATTGAAGAGGTGACTTCTTCCTCTTCCATATTCTATAATACTTTTTTTCTTAACTCTGACATTTCCATCCTCTCCCAAACTAAAGTCTTTTATCTAGTGACTTCTGAGACCTGAAGATAAACCTATCTCCTTACTTATTTTATTTCCGATTGGAGTCTTGAAAATTCCTTTTTAACTTATTATAAAATTGTAACATCAGTCTCTAGATATAATTTTTGCTATTTTTTCTCAAGAAAGTAAAGGTATATATTTGAAATCAAGATTAAGAGGGAAAAATTAAATTAAGAGCCAATAGAAATTCTATCACTACAAGTTTTCCCATCCATAAATATCATTTGGCTACTAATGCAGAAAATATGAAAAACTCATGTATTAATCCACCATCAACAGTTATCAGAACTAAGGGTATCACTATTGGCTATCACTATAAATGGCTTAACTGGAATGATTAAGAATAAATAAGAAGCATATGATCTTAGGAGATATATTTCGAGTCAAACCTATTAAAGAACACATGCAATTATACATCAATAATGGTGGCTTTGAAAAGCTAAAATATCAGAGTTATTGAAACAGGCAAATAATAATTATACTTTTACCAATAAAAATGGATAACTCTAAATTTGTCATAAGAAAAGAGAATCAAATAGTAACAACGAATTAATTATGAGTCAAGTCTTTGGCTCCCAATTGTTCCCTCCGTTTATGACCTTTATTGACAAATTCCAAATGTATTAATACCACAGTAAGAATACTTAAGAACAAACTCCTGGACATTAATTCCGTTCTTACAAGAACAATTGAGGAGGGCAGAGGGAAAGGTGCTTATATATCTAATGTATGCAATCATGATAAAAGGCCAAGGAATGTTAAGTGGTACTGCAACAGAAAAAACTTCATGAAGAAAGTAAGGAACCCTTAATATAGAATTTGAAGAGTATATTACGGGAAAAATCTAGTCAAAGATTTCCACTGAGGTTAGTGCTCATAGATTGTTTAATTCTAAAGCTAGAAATTGTGGGCACTATTACAGCAGGACCTAGGTATAAAAGAATAATGTTAATAGGACTTTTAGCCTTCAACTTTCCTCAAGTCCTGAAACACACTTAAATTCTGACCACTACTGCATAATTGTGGCGGCCTAGGCAAGTTTGTGAATTCTGGGGCTCCTCTATGATGATTAAATGGTCTTTGTTTGTCAGGTTTCATCTCATTGAAGAGAGCCCAGGGAGAGCTATTTCATTAGTCTTCCAGCATAAAACTTGGAATCTCAGGATCAAGATGAGCACCAAAATTTAACATTTATTAGTCACTTTATGTTCTAGGCACCATGCAGGGGATATACATGACTTAAAAAGTTTTTAAGCTGTCAACAGTCCCATGATAACAATTACAGAAGAGGAATCCAAAGCTTAGAGAAGTTAAGTAAATTACCTGAAGTTGGTGAGACTGGAATCAAGATTTAAACTCAAGACTGTCTGACTCCACAACTGTTCTTAGCCTTCTCTGTAAATTTGGGAGGGGTATGTACCAAGGACAATCTAAACCACAGTGTTCATGGGAGAGCCTAGACCAAGGTTCCCAACAGCCAGACTGAAAATCAGTACCAAAGCAGCTGCAATGGAATCACCAGAGATCCTTGTTAAATATACAAATTTTGGCACCTGAATGCCATTTAATCTGTCCTAGTCTAGAATAATATAATTATCCGTAATCCTGGATGCGACCAGGTTTGGGTGCCCCTGGTCTAGCACATGGTGAGGAGAAACGAGAAATGAGAGACTGATAAATATGACCCCAAAATCCAAAATATTGAGAAAAGGTGGAACATGGTACAAAGAATTGGTCGAGTTGAGTTCTTACTTTCATGGCCATGAACATTAACAAAGATGCTGGTATTTCTCTTTTTTGTACATTAGCACAAATGCTGATACCTGTGTGAAGGAAATATGATGGAGCTGATTGACAAGTAGACCATCTTCACCAAAGAAGAACACGACATAATAGCTCTGATTTTTTTAGGTTTTTATTTTTTTTAATTAGTCATATTTCAGGATATAAAAAGAGCATGGATCTGATAGTAGTTTTGATATCGTGGACTCACTGAAAGCAGTCAGGTGACTATATTTTGAGAACTTATTGGTTCCCATTACCACAGGACCAGAACTTTGACTTGGAGTTAGACTCGGGTTGACTGATTCATAAGAACCAAACTCATAATGTTGTAAGCCAGGAAGTCAATTAATTCCAGTGGAAGACACTCTTTTTGAGTTAACCGTTTACTCAATTATTATATTCAGGACATCTTTTCCTTGACCTGGAAAAGTATATTTTCACTAGACTGTGTCTTGATGATCCGAGAATCAGAACATAGGTTGATAAACAATTTCAAGACTAAGTTCTGTAAATCAGGGAAAAACCTGACTAATCTGCCCTACTGAAAATAGAGTACAGCTCTCTGGGAATGTATTTGTGTCGGTTAAATCAGTGCTGGATAAACAAAACACCTTCGGATCTGGGACTTCCTTTATCTGTCCATGTATTAAAGTCTCGGCAGTCCTTTCTAAGGCACAGTCAAATGATTACTGCTGCTAAGCCACAATCACACTGCTATTCTATTCCTATGAGATTATTCCCAGGTCTTTGGAATTTGATTTCTTAGTGTAACTAGACTCTTAGCTAAAAATGTAGTGTTATTGTTGATTCCCATAAGTAGCTAATCATACCTGTTATGTGTAGATTAACATTAATACTTAAAGAAGAATGTAATCATCTTTCTTACTTAGTTCCTTCAGAGCCATTTCACTGTTATCTCTGTGCAACATCTCCACCATCTTAGTAGATATTATGTCACCTTCCTTAGGATTCCGCTATTCCTATTATCGGAACTGTGCCAGGCTATTTTTGGTGAGAAACTCTCTGCAAAGCCTCTTTCTTTATGCAGCACATCCCCCTTGAATGAACTGAAAATTGTCACTCCAATCAAATGAAGCCATAGTCTCTTTCAATTTACAGCTCAGCTACTCAGTCTGTCTGCTATTTTCACTTGAAAATTACAAATGCTGACTTGATATTCATAGAATCATGAAAAAAATGAAAAATAGCAAATACTAAAAGGATTTTTAAATAAGGAAGCAAACTCATCCATGTCAGGATTTTACTGACACCTTGCAAAAAAAAAGTTGAACAGTTACATCTTGCTTAAAGACTGTGTTTAGAAAATAATGGTACCAACAGATATATGTAAATAGATGAAAGTTAAGAAAATTATTCAAATAATAGGCAATTCTGTGAATGAAGAGATGTGGTAAAATGCTAGTTCTAAGAATAGGATCCAAGAAATTAGACAATCAATAGAATCTTTTATCTTTCAATCAGATTAAGAACTAAAGCATCCATATTATGCTAATTTCACTAGGCAGTTTAGAGAAGGAATATCAACAGAGTAGAATTGGGGCTTCCACAGAAAAGAAAACAAACAAAGATCATAGCAAACTGGAGTTCAAGCTTCAAAAAAAGGCAAGAAATATTCTTGGTGGTCTGTGAAGACAAAGACACAAAACAGCTTAATAAAATAAAAAAAGAAAACAGGAGACAAATGTAGCTATGAGAAATAAAGTAACTGGTAGAAAAATGTTTTCTACAGATGCACATAAAAAGGTACATTAACAAAGGGCAAGAAACAAGTTGAAACTGAAGCCATCCATGAAATGAATTTTTACCTCCCGTCAAAGAAAAAATAATATTTTATACTAAAATTATCCTGTAAGTACATAAACCACTTTACTTAAATTTTCTCATTTTAGCCTCCAAAGAAATCCAGAAGATAAATATTCCCATTTTATGTGTGAGGAGAAAATGTTAAGTGACTAGACGATTTTCCTAAGGTCTTTCAGGAATTTAGAGTCAGAGTTTAAATCCAAGATTTGTGTATATTAGTTTAAATACCCATACTGGTTAATCTTTTTATATTTAGTTTCTCAGATTCAATATCACTTGCTCAAGTAGTCGTTGAAAATATATCCCAATTTCTTCTTCGGACCTAGACTCCACATCCATTTCTATTTCTTCTGCATTGGGAACTACATTTGGGGGAGATTTTACATTACCATGGTGACTGGCTGCAGTACAAATTTATGATTTCCAACCTCAGCTGGACCTTCACTGTAGCACAATGATTATTTTACTCATCACTGGTTGGCTCCTTACCCCATTCTCAGCACATAAACCTCAGCAGCTACCACTTTCCTCTCACATTAGTCCTTTCCCTCCTCTGCCTGCCCTGCCTCCAGCAAATTAGTTCACCCTCTGCTCAAATGGGACAATGGATGCCATTTGGTAGACATCTTTCCTCCATTAAAAACTTAGTTACCATTCCCCTATTCTTGTGTCTTGCTTTCTGCCCACCTCAGAGAAAGGTGCTGCTACTTGGTCTATCTATGCCTCTCATCTTTATTTTTCAAACATATTCCTTGTCTAACTCTTTTCATATAATCACCTCTTTCCATTCAAATCTACTGCATTTCCTCCACTTTGCCTCTGCTTCAACTATCGTCAATGTTTTCTCCTTCCTTGCACCACCACTGCTGTTGAAAAGTGAATGCCACAGCCCAGCTGCCTCACCTGTTGGTCACATGTGGCCCAGAGCACTGGACCCTGTGGCAGTTTAGCAAAACTTTCTTAAATAAATACATGAACAAATGAGTGATCTTCTACTTTTAGGCTCCCTTAAAAGGTTTATGAGCACAGACTTTGAGGACAGTGGCGAAAAGAAAACAAATTTGCAGTTCAAAAGAATTTCTTACATGGAGGAAGCAGTGTTTACTGCTGTACCACTTAGTTTTTCTAGCTGTCCATATTCCCCATGTCTTCCATCCTGCTCTCTCTCCACCATCACCACCATCCCTCCCTTCCGATGGGAACTCCCATTCTATACTTATTCCCCTGTAGTGTACTGTTACATTATCTATTGCTACATAACAAACAGCCCAAAGCTTAGTAGCAAAGCTGGGCAGCTCTCACCATCTGCTTGAGTCAGATGGTGACTGAAACTGGAGTCATCTTTTGGCTTTTTCAGTCATATATTTGGACACGATGGTTAGAATGTTGGAGTCTTACTGGCTTTTCTCTTCATGGTAGTCCCACAGTGGATGGATTTCCTACATGAGTTCCTTCATAGTAAGTAAGACTAAGACAGAGGTGTAAGGCTTCTTCTAACCTAGCCTTATAGGTTATGCACATCAGTTCCGCCATATTCTGTTGGTTACAAGTAAGTCAACGGCCACTTCTAATTCAGAGGGAAGAAACTACACACAAGGCCATAAATACTGGGAGAATAGTTCATTGGGGGGCACCTGGGTGGCTAAGTCGCTTAAGCATCCAACTCTTGACTTCAGTTCATGTCATGATCTTCAGGACGTGAGATTGAACCCTGCATCGGGCTTTGTGCTCAGCGTGGAGTTGGCTTGATCTTTTCTCTCTCCCTCTGCCTCTGCCCCTCCCCCTACTCTCTCTTTCTGTCTCTCAAAGTAAATAAATAAAATCTTTAAAAAAAAAGAATAGTTCATTGGGAGACTATGCTATATGAGACACTCTTTGGAGTCTGCTATGTATATTCAATTGTTTATGTGTATATCTTCTAAAGTTAGCTATTGAAGTACAGAAATTGAAGAGGTCAATATGCCAGTCATGCACCAAAAATGCAAATAAGTTTATTTAAAACCATTTCTAGATGTTCAGGCTATTTTAATTAAAGAAGAAAATTTATTACATATATGGCAATAACGTTAAGTGAGCTTGTAAGACAAATGATGCAACGTGAGTACAGTTTAACAAATGTTTTTTAAAGATTTTATTTATTTATTTGACACAGAGAGAGAGATTACAAGTAGGCAGAGAGGCAGGCAGAGAGACAGGGAGAGGAGGAAGCAGGCTCCCTGCTGAGCAGAGAGCCCGATGCGGGCCTCGATCCCAGGACGCTGAGATCATGACCTGAGCCGAAAGCAGAGGCTTTAACCCACTGAGCCACCCAGGCGCCCCAGTTTAACAAATGTTTAGTGGCATCAACCATAGGCTCAGCAGTGTGCTTGCTCCTGGACCCAAGACACCTTAAAATGAATTAAAGACAAATTAACTCCTTATATGTATATGCATTCTGCTGGATCAATAAAATGATATTTAGAATTGAAACATGCAACTTTAATTTTAAAAGTGAAAGTTTATTACCAACATTATAGTAGAATCCAAAGGTTGAAAGGATTAAAGTAGAATCTTAATTCACACAGAGAATTAAGAAATATATATATTTATAGAGTACACACAAATACACATGCATACATATATAGAAAGAAAGAGTTGGGAAGGAAGGAAGGAAGGAAGGAAGGAAGGAAGGAAGGAAGGGAGAGAGGGTAGGCAAACTCACATGCTTTTTTTTTTTTTTTAAGATTTTATTTATTTGACACAAAGAGAGAGATCACAAGTAGGCAGAGAGGAAGGCAGAGAGAGAGAGATGAGGAAGCAGGCTCCCTGCTGAGCAGAGAGCCCGATGCGGGCCTCGATCCCAGGACCCTGAGATCATGACCTGAGCCGAAGGCAGAGGCTTTAACCCACTGAGCCACCCAGGCGCCCTCACATGCTTTCTCATTCAGAAAACTTACTCTACATAATTACAAAGTAATGATTCAGCAGAGATGCTTAAGAAACCCTTATAAAAGCTGACAAATTTTAATCTATTTATCGAAAAAGGATTATAGACCTTTCAAGGCTGTAAGACAACTAAAATGATAATATTAAGCAAAAAAGCTAATTTGAAGAACTTGATAAATTGCATAATAAACTATTAAAATCCAACAGGATTTCTAAATTCATATGATTATTCTATCTGCATATTTCCAATATGTATAATATGCATAAACTTAAACTACACTTTATGTTTTATAAATGTGTTACTTACATGAAACCATATTCTCAGAAAGGATTTCCATTTACTTTGAAATATTATTATTTCAAAGCTGAAAATCCTGAGTATAATGTTATATAAGAAACACCAGATGGTAACCATATCATGCTATAATGAAATTTGCAAATGAAAACTGTAGAGGGAAATAATATTCCCAATGGTTGATATGCTGAGATGATTGTGTCACTAAAAAGAAAAAAATTAATCCAGTCTGTATATTAAAGCTAGAGTGTGTCATAAAAATATTTCACAAAATAATCATCACCTACATTTATCCTAAAAGGTTAAGTGTTTAAAACAGAATTTATTTGGAATATCACAAATGTTCCAAAATTTAAATGTCACTTCAAAAACAATAAAATGTCAAAAAATATTTATTCTCTTCACTCAATCCCATCCCACGTAAGAAAATAAAACATTTAAAGGCACATTTGCCAATTTTTCTTCACCAAGGTACTTCTGCACTGTGGTTATTCTCTGGCATACCCTTCTTATATATTTTTTTCTCAGTCTATCTCTTTCATTTCTAAATGCTCTATCTCTTATTCTACCCTCCTAAATCTCCAACTCCTTCCTACAACAAGTTTTAAAAGCTTTGTAGGTTCACTGGTTCCCCCTTAGCCACATCAAGCCCCCTTTGCATTACACATTAAAATAATTGAATAGAGGGATAGCTCCATGATCTACTTCATACCGTATGATTCCAATGGGTTATAACCCAGTAGCTTCCACAACGTCACATAATAGAAGCTAATAAAATGATTAAAATTCAGGTTATAAAATTGACTTAGAATATTTATTTAAAAAGATAATATATGGTCCTTTAATTTAAAATTTCATTCAGACATCTTAAATATATGTGTTCTCACCAGACAACAGATCCATCAACCCTAATCTCAATAAGTATTTCCTGATGATGATTGGCATACTGTCTTTATATTTATATTCATTCTATTGCTTATTGATTTTAACTACTTTTTTTAATATAAACCACGTATCATCATTAATAGTTTTCAGTAGAAATTTAATTTACCAAATTCATGATTCTTCTGGATAATTAGAGTTGTGGGGGGTATCTCTACAGCTCTATCTCCAACTTTTCTTTGCCATCCCTCTGTTCCATTGACCTAGTTGGTCTGTGACCGATAATATTGCTGATTTTCTCTGTACAGCTGACCTCTGATGCTCTTCTCCCTCTCTAAGCAATAGGGATATTCTGTCATCTTCTCATTGTCAGCTTTTATTTATGTATTTATGTATGTATTTATTTATTTATATACTTAGTTAGTTAGTAGTTATGGGCTCCATGCTGGGTGGCCCAAACTCACGACCCTGAGATCAAGACCTGAGCTGAGATCAAGAGTCCAGTAGGACACTTAGTCAACTGAGCCAACCTCATGGTGAGCTGTTTTTTAAAAAGCAATCCCACAGCAAGGCTTTAGGATGTCTAAGCACAGTTTTTTCCTTTAACAAGGATCACGAATTTGATGTGTTGGATCAGATAAACCCTGTAAAGATGGTTCATGCAGCCAGTGTTCAAAAAAAACAACAACAACAAAAAAAACCCAGTAACAATTAAGACCTTTAATTGCAGCTTATATCCTTCATTTTGCAACCTACCTTACCACTGTCTACTGTTTTCCATTCCTCCTCCTTTCTCCCTGAGCCCTGGAGTGTCCTACCAGCAGCCCAGAGTTGGTGGTGCTTAGCAAACAGCCAACAGCAAAGCAAGAGTGCAGTTTGTAGAATCATCAGTCTTTTTTTCTTTTTTTTAAGTTGGAATAGTCAACACCAAGATCATCATCCAATAATCTAAAACTCTAAAACCTAAATTCAACGTGACATAAAAAATGTTAAACATTCTGCTATTAGCCTTTTGTGGTTCCTGGAGTTACTTTGATTTCCATATGCAGAATTTCACTGCAGTTATAAACTAGCTAGTAAACATTGGTTCTTTTCAAGCTGGGTGTATAATTCATTTTTATTTTTTAATCCTAGGATTCTTTTGATAGTCAGAAGTATTGCAGAATCTTAGCCTATAATTTAGTTAAATAAATTCACAATTCAGTACTGCTCTTAGAGGGTAGGGAAATGAAACAATGCTCATAACAATGATGATTAACACAGTTATGAAGAAACCTGGCACCACTAAAGAAATATTCAGAAATCTAAGATTAAGAATGATAATGGTATAAGACTAACAACTTGGATAGATAATGCAGCCAATAAGTTCACTGTGAGAGAAAGTGGCTTATCTTAGGGTGTTCTGGGTTTCTCATTAAGACAAACATCCCTGATCTCTTTCCATGGTTCCCAGAGAAAACATGAAAATCACAGTGATGGAAGTGTTACTGATTATCTTATGTTCTTAAGATCTAAAATTACATATTGAAATGAAAGAAGTTTCTACTGGAATAGCTATAAATGTAGCAGTAATATATCCGTACACAGCAATTGACAAAGAGGAAACATTTTTTTTTTTTTAAAAACAGTTTATCAGGGCGCCTGGGTGGCTCAGTGGGTTAAAGCCTCTGCCTTCAGCTCAGGTCATGATCTCAGGGTCCTGGGATGGAGGCCCGCATCAGGCTCCCTGCTCAGCGGGGAGCCTGCTTCCTCCTCCCTCTCTCTCTCTGCCTGCCTCTCTGCCTACTTGTGATCTGATCTTTCTCTATGTGTCAAATAAATAAATAAAATCTTTAAAAATATATAAAATAAAGCAGTCTATCAGATAGCCATTTATTTCACATAATTATATTAATATAAATGCCATGAAATAACTTCTGTTATTTATACTAACAGCATTCATACAGGAACACAAAGAAAGTGCACTAGTATTTATTTAGCACCTCCTGCTAAGTGTTTGGCACTTTACATGATCTTGTTTAGTTTTCACAACATTTTAACATATTTTGTTCTTATTATTCAAAGGTCCATTTTATATGTTAAAACACATCAGGCTCATGGAGTCAAGTCACTTTCCCAAGGCCATGCATCTTGTGACTGATGATAGAACCTATGTAATTCTAGACTCATGCTCTTCCTACTCGACCTCTGCCTCCTAATTCTAACTGTAGAGAAAAGAGCAAGTTTCTTCTCATTACTCCTGATGTTCGATGAGTCTGGCCACCTCCTTAAAGGTCCCTTTATTTTAATAGTTCCTTGGGGTAGTGATTATCATTCTATGTCAACATTTTCTCCCATTGGTAGTAGTCTTACCATATTTCCCTTCCCCTCTTTGCCCCTTCTTCTTGATCTCATAGATTTATACAATTTGTGCATTTCTTGAGTAATACCCACACACACCAGTATACCCATCAAATAAATTATCTGAAAATCTCAAGACAATCTTCTAAAGGTTGACAATCATACAAGGTTTGAAAAATATTTTTCTCTTTAGATGATCACATTGGTTCATTCTGAGATTTATTAGAAAAAATAAATGTCTCGTAAATTTTATGCATATCACATAATTTTCATAGTTACTAAACATTCACGATTGTACTCTAGTTGCTCAAACACCATTATTTTTTTATTTTTTTACATTGACTACTATGTAACTGTAACTACTGTGTAAACTGTAATCATTCTGTACATATAAGATTCATGTTTAGCTGTTTTTGCTAAATTTATAAGTCAATATCCTAAGAGGAGACTAAAATGATCCCAGTTATTTAAACAGAGAATTTAATGTATTTTTGAAATTTGACTCATTAAATTACGAAGCACTGTTACTGGTTGGGGGAACAAATGGAAAATGTCGGAATTATGAAGATTTGCCACAGATTGGCCTATTTTATTCATCTTTTCAAAGAACCTGATTTTCTTTACAGATAACCCCCACTTTCCAAAAGTTCATTAACACCTCTTCACTTTCATGAAAGACTGACATGAGTATCTGTTTTGGATAACCTAAAGAAATCTGAACAGGATTTTCACTTTCACAAAAAAAGATCAAAAGCTAAGGTAGTGTCAGCACTTGCTTTGCAATAAGCCCTTCGGAAGGCAGCAGGCTCCCCCATCAGCCAATGGGGCACCACCCCTTCCTTCCCAGGGACTATGCTCAGCCTCTCAGCATTGAGCTGCTGCAACTTGGATTTGTTAATAATATTAAATTATTAAATTCCTATTTCAAATTACTTAAATGTTTACTAAATTCCTTTTTTATAACTTTTTTTTCAAGGCTTAGTTTCTTTATTCATGAAGGAGCTATTTCTTTAGTCTTACAGAAACACTATTTTACTCTCACCCTTGAATTTTTGTTTAGCTGGCATAGAACCCTAATTTGGTAGCTTGTTTTCTCTCAAACTTTTTTTTT
>LNAC01000181.1:1347977-1377091 GCA_002007465.1 Ailurus styani
TATATATATATATATATATATATATATATATATATATATATATATATATATATATATAAGTTTGAGATTTATTATCTTCTAACTAACAGACCAAAATATACCCAGGACCAAGCGGATCACCCTGTTTTGTCCACCTGGGAGATTATATCCCCCCCGCCCTTTTTAAATCTCCTTTTTCTTTTCTTTTTTGGTTTCTGACCTCTTCAAATTTGTCTAGTGTGTATTTTGCTAAGGTCTTGGTTGGTATTTTTTATTTTGTTCTCTCATTCATCTATTCTTCTCTGGGCAAAATGACCAGAGGGAGGAATTCACAAAAAAAGAAAGAACCAGAGGTAATGCTCTCTGCCAGAGATCTAATCAATGTGGATATAAGTGAAATGTCAGAGCTGGAATTCAGGATGACAATTATAAAGTTACTCGCTGGGCTTGAAAAAAGCATAAAAGACACTATAGAATCTCTTAGTGCAGAAATAAAATCTAATCAGACCAAAATTAAAAATGCATTAACTGAGATGTAGTATAAAATGGATGCTCTAACAGCTAGGATAAATGAGGCAGAAGAGAGAGTCAGTGACATAGAAGATAAGTTGATGGAAAGGAAGGAAGCTGAGGAAAAGAGAGGAAAACAACTAATGCATCATGAGGTGAGCCTCTGAGAAATCAATGATACCATAAAAGTGAAATAATATTAGTATTGGGGTCCCAGAGGAAGAAGAAAAAGAGAGAGGGAGGGAGAGAAGGTATATTTGAGCAAACTGGAGCTGAGAACTTCCTTATTCTGGGGAAGGAAACATGCGTTCAAGTCAAAGAGGTAGAGAGAACCCTCCTCAAATTCAGTAAAAACAGATCAATACCCCAACATATAATAGTAAAGCTTGCAAATTTCAGAGATAAATTTCAGAGATTTCAGAGATAAAGAAAGTAGCTCAAGATAAGATGTTCTTAAGCTACAAGGGTAGAAACATTAGGCTGTCATCACACCTATCCACAGAGATCTGGCAGGCCAAAAATGGCTGGCATGATATATTCAGTGTACTAAATGAGAAAAACATGCAGCCAAGAATACTTTATCCAGCGAGGCTGTCATTTAGAATGGAACAGGACAAACAGAAACTAAAGAATTTGTGATCACTAAACCAGCCTTGCAGGAAATATTAAAGGGAATCCTGTAAGCAAAGAGAGAGCCCAGAAGTAATATAGACCAGAAAGAAACAAAGACAATCTGCAGAAACAGGGACATTACGGGTAATACAAGGACACTAAATTCATATCTTATAATAGTTACTATGAATGTAAATAGGCTAAATGCTCCAATTAAAAGACACAGGGTACCTGGGCGCCTGGGTGGCTCAGTGGGTTAAAGCCTCTGCTTTCGGCTCAGGTCGTGATATCAGGATCCTGGGATCGGGGCCCGCATCGGGCTCTCTGCTCGGCAGGGAGCCTGCTTCCTCCTTTCTCTCTGCCTGCCTCTCTACCTACTTGTGATCTCTCTCTCTGTCAAATAAATAAATAAAATCTTTAAAAAAAAAAAAAGACACAGGGTACCAGATTGGATCAAAAAAGCAAGACCCATCCATATGCTGTCTACAAGAGATTCATTTTAGACACAAAGACACCTCCAGATTGAAGGTGAGGGGGTAGAGAACGATCTATAATGCTAATGGACATCAAAAGAAAGCTGGAGGAGCAATCCTTATATCAGACAAATTAGATTTTAAACCAAAGACTGTAAAAAGAGATGAAGAGGGATACTAATCATACTTAAAAGGTCTATCCAACAAGATCTAACAATTATAAATATTTATGCTCCTAACTAGAGAGCAACCAGCTATATAAACCAATTAATAACCAAAATAAAGAAACACATCGATAATAAGATACTAATAGTAGGCAGCTTCAACAGCCCACTCACAGCAGTGGACAAATCATTTAAGCAGAAGGTCAACAAGGAAACAAGTGCTTTGAATTACACACTGGACCAGATGGGCTTCACAGATATATACAAAGTATTCCACCCTACAACAACAGAATACACATTCTTCTCCAGTGCCCATGGAACTTTCTCCAGAACAGATCACATATTGGGTCACAAATCAGGCCTCAACTGGTGCAAAAAGATTGGGATTATTCCCTGCATATTTTCAGACCATGATTGCTTTGAAACTTGAACTAAATCACAAGAGGAAATTTGGAAGGAAATTAAAGAAGAATTACAAAAATTCATGGAAACAAATGAAAATGAAAACATAACTGTTCAAAACCTTTGGGATACAGCAAAGGTAGTCCTAAGAGGGATGTACATAGCAATACAAGACTATCTCAAAAAATTAGAAAAGTTAAATACACAACCTGACCTTGCAATTAAAGGCGCTGGAAAAAGAACAGCAAATAAAGCCTAAACCAAACAGGAGAAGAGAAGTAATAAAGATTAGAGCAGAAATCAATAAAATGGAAACCAAAAAACAGTAGATGAGATCAATTAAACTAGAAACTGATTCTTTGAAAGAATTAATAAGGCGATAAACCCTAGCCAGACTTCTCAAAAAGAAAAGAGAAAGGACCTAAATCAACAAAATCATGAATGAAAGAAGAGAGATCATGACAAACACCAAAGAAATATAAACAATCTTAAGAACATATTATGAGCAGAGTACCTGGTGGCTCAGTCAGTTAAGTGTTTGCCTTCAGCTCAGGGTCCTGATCCCAGGGTCCTGGGGTCAACACCTGTGTTAGGCTCCCTGCTTAGTGGGGAGCCTACTTCTCCCTGTCCTTCTGCCTGCCGCTCCTCCTGCTTGTGCACACACTCTCTCTGTCAAATAAATAAACAAATCTTTAAAAAAATGTTTAAGAAAACATTATGAGCAACTATATATCCCAACAAATTAGGTGATCTGGAAGAAATAGATCCATTCCTGGAAACTTATAAACTACAAAAACTGAAACAGAAAGAAATAGAAAACCTGAACAGCAAGGAAATTGAAACAGTAATCAAAAATCTCCTAAAAAACAAGAGTCCAGGGCTAGATGGTTTCCCAGGGGCATTCTACCAAACACTTACAGAAGAATTAATACCTATTCTTCTAAAGTTGTTTCAAAAAACGGAAAGGGAAGGAAAATTTCCCAAGTTATTCTATGAGGCCAGCATTACCTTGGTCCCCAAATCAGACAAAAACCCCACCAAAAAGGAGAATTACAGACCAATATCTCTGATGAATATGGATGCCAAAATTCTCACCAAGTTACTAGCCAATAGGATCCAACATACATTAAAAAGATTATTCACCATGACCAAGTGGGATTTATTCTTGGGTTATAAGGCTGATTCAACATTTCCAAATCAATCAACATGATGCATCATATTAATGAAAGAAAGGGCAAGAACCATATGACCCTCTCCATTGATGCAGTAAAAGCATTTGACAAAATACAGCATCCTTTCATGATTAAAATTCTCCACAGTGTTGGGATAGAGGGAACATACCTCAATATCATAAAAACCATCTCAGAAAAGCACACAGCAAATGTCATTCTCAATGGGAAAAAAACGAGGGCTTTTCCCCTAAGGTCAGGAATATGACAGGGATTCTCACCACTGTTATTCAATATAGTACTAGAAGTCCTAGCCTCAGCAATCAAACAACAAAAAGAAATAAAAGACATCCAAATTAGCAAAAAAGAAGTCAAACTCTCACTCTTCATAGATGACATGATAATCTTTGTGGAAAACCCAAAAGACTCCACCTCAAAATTGCTAGAACTCATATAGGAATTCAGCAATGTGGCAGGACTTAAATCAATGCACAGAAATCAGTTGCATTTTTACACACTAACAATGAGACAGAAGAAAGAGAAATTAAGGAATCAATCCCACTTACAATTCCAGCCCAAATCATAAGATATTTAGGAATATACCTAACCAAAGAGGTAAAGAATCTGTATTCTAAAAACTACAGAACACTTATGAAAGAAATTGAGGAAGACACAATGAAATGGAAAACTATTCCATGCTCATGGATTGGAAGAATAAATATTGTGAAAATGTCTATGTTACCAGAGCATTCTACACATTCAATGCAATCCCCATCAAAATACCATCGACATTTTTCACAGAGCTGGAACAAATCATCCTAAAATTTGCATGGGACCAGATAAGACCCTGAATAGCCAGAGGAATGTTGAAAAAGAAAACCAAAGCTGGTGGCATCACCAAGCTATATTACAAAACTGTAATCATCAGGACAGTAGGGTAGCTCTATTTTCCAGAGTGGCTCTGTCAGCTTGCATTCCCACCAACAGGGTGAGAGGGTTCTCCTTTCTCCCAATCCTCATAAACACTTGTTGTTTTCTGTTTTATTAATTTTAGCCATTCCGACTGGTGTGAGGTGGTATCTCATTGTGCTTTTGATTTGTATTTCCCTGCTACCAAGGGATTTGCAGCAGTTTTTCAGGTGTCTGTTGGCCATATATATATATTCTTTGGAGAAATGTCTGTTCATGCCTTCTGTCCATGTCTTGACTGGATTCTTTGTTTTGTTTTTTTTGTTTCATTTTGTTTTTTAAGATTTTATTTATTTATCTGACACACAGAGAGAGATTACAAGTAGGCAGAGAGGCAGGCAGAGAGAGAGGAGGAAGCAGGCTCCCTGCCGAGCAGAGAGCCCAATGCGGGCCTCGATCCCAGGACCCTGAGATCATGACCTGAGCCGAAGGCAGAGGCTTTAACCCATGGAGCCACCCAGGCGCCCTGGATTCTTTGTTTTTTGGGTGTTGAGTTTGTTAAGCTCTTTATAGATCTTGGATATTAACCCTTTATCTGATATGTCATTTGAAACTATCTTCTGTCATTCTGATATAAAATGGATAGAGAGAGAAATGGGGGAGGAAAGGAGCATAAAGAGAGATAGGGAGAAAGAGAGGTTAAGGATTTTATATAAAGATATTAGCACAGGGGTGCCTGGGTGGCTCAGTGGCTTGAGCATCTGCCTTCAACTCAGGTCATGATCCCAGGGTCCTAGGATTGAGCCCCACATCAGGCTCCCTTCTCAGCAGGGAGCCTGCTTCTCTCTCTGTCCTTCCCTCCTGCTCTGCTCTCTATCTCTCTTCCTCTTAAATAAATAAATAAATAAAATATTTGAAAGAAAAAAGATATTAGCACAAAGGTAATTATTAGAAAAAAATACAAACTTTCCTAAAATATGAAAAGATACACCCCTAAAGAAAGAATGAGTAAATGAACCATCCAATGAAAGACTGGAGTCATATAACATTAAACTACATGGCAGAACAGAGGCCAAACATATATCAAAAAAGTAAATATAAACGGGCCTAACTCATCTTTTAAAGGGGACCAGAAAAAGATTCTAATATTGGCTAACAAGACAAAATCCAATATTCCACCACCATTCCAGGCACTCAGCTTTTCCTGAAGATGCCTGGTACCTTCACATTTTGTGCCTTGGCTCATGCTCTTTCTAATTCTTTTCTCTAGAAAAATTCTGTTGAGCTTTCAAATCCTAACAAGAAATAATGCTACTTTTTCCATGAAGCTCTCTGTGATTGCTCGAGTCAGAAATTAGTCTCAAAACCTCATCGTGCCTTTATTAGAGTAACTAATTAAATCTAGCATATTGTAGGCAGATGTTTATACTTTCTTCCCCACAAGACTATGAACTCTTTAAAGACAGTAACGATTGACGGTATGTTGGAGCAACTTTATTAAATGAACAAACCAAAGACTGAAGGACATGCCATTCATTTAATAATATCACTATAGAATTCAGTCTAATTATCTAGAAGTATATTTATAATTATAACTGATTACTTCATTTTAAATTTTAAATTCACTTACACCATTTAGATTGCCTCTAGGCATTTAATTAAAATTCTACCTCCCTGGATACTTATGTCTTCTAGATGGTTAAATGTTTATAAATAGATCTCCCCACTTTGGAATCTCTCCTCTCAAAATTATTAAGGTTTCTGAATTAATGAACACTTTTTTATTTTATATATATATATCTCATCATGAGATATACATATACACACACACAGACACACACTAGCACACTTAAATTATTCTCTCTTTTGTGTCTCTTGCTCCCTTATTCCCACTTTTGTTTTTTTGTTAGCAGCTTCCAACATTTTGTGTTTGTCCATGCACTTTTTTTATTCCAGAATATTTGATGCAACATTTGAAGGGATTAAAACCTCACAAGTCAGCAATGATTACAGTACAATGACTATTACAACTAACCACATCTCACAGTGCTTTAAAAAAAATCTTAGTTATTTCATTATTCACTTGACTGCCCTTGAATACAGTGTTAGTGCTTGAATAGAACAATTTACTGTCTCTTTTATATGTATAACCATGTCTCCCAGTGTCTATAAAAACATCTTAGTTTTATTGCATTACTCACTCCATTGTCCTTCAGCATACTGTTACTTTTTAAATAGAACTATTTACTGACTTTTTTATATATGTACAAGTGAAATTTCTTGAATGTTCCAGTAAGTGTTCAGTCTTTCTTTTGTGGCAGCTATGCATTTTACTTATCACACCCAGCAAGTAGTACCCTGAAATCCAGTGCTTTAAATGACCTACCTATGTCAAAAATCTGCTTAACATCAGTGTAAGAATATGTTCATTCAGAGTGGTGAAAAAAATACATTTACAGATTGATCAGAATATGAGTCACTTTACCTCAAGACGTTTGTACTACAGTATTTTCTGGGGCACCTGGGTGGCTCAGTTGTTAAGCATCTGTTCAGCTCAGGTCATGATCCCAGGGTCCTGGAATCAAGCCCCGCATTGAGCTCCCTGCTCTTTGGGAAGCCTGCTTGTCCTTCTTCCATGCCCCCTGCTTGTGTTCCCTCCCTCACTGTGTCTCTCTCTGTCAAATAAATAAATAAAATCTTTTAAAGAGACAACAATATTTTCCATGTTAGCTTTCATTTTTGCAAGCCAGAAAATATGTCTCTAGATACAAATTATCCCTTGGATACCACTCAATCTTGTTATAAAATTTGATTTATCTACTAAGCACAGATTTTGTGAAGGAGACAATCAACTTTCAAGAACTAGGAAGGGTCTGAGATTTTACCCCACTTGCAAGCTAACAATTTAGCTTGCCACAGTGCTATGTAGCAAGATGTGCCATGCTGACAGAAGGCACTAGATTTCTGGGTCAAAGAGAACTTTATTATTGACAACACAGCAAGCAGTAAGAGTTTCTGCATGTTTGTCCCAGTTCCCAAAAGGTAATGGGAAGGGCTGAATGATATCTCCACACACTATGAGTTGTGTTGAGGAAGAAAAATTTTATTCTACCATTCAAGATTCTTCTAGCTGTTCTAATTAAATTGACAAGAGATCGAGTAATAGGAGAAAAAAATAAACCTTGATTACACACTCACAGAGGTCCAGTAATAAAAGTGAGAACAAAGAAATGACCAAATCATGCTGCTTTGATATGTTTTAGACAGAATCATAAATCTCTGAGGAATTGACAGGACAAAGAAAATGTATATTTGGGAGCTCCAATTAGTAAGGAATTCTAAATGGGATTTGGAGTAGTAAATTAGTAAAAGTAACAAAGTTTGTTTACATAACCTTCTCAGCTCTGAATTCCTCATCTCTGGAATGAAGATATCTCTTTGCCACCTGGTACAGGTAGGGTACCTTTCATATGGGAGATTTATCACCTGCTTTCTGGAGATGAAAGAAGTCAGGGTGTTCTTCTTGCACTTTAAATAACTAATTCAAAATAAGCAATAATATCTCAGAGTGGGGCATATTTTTGGGGTGACCTGCCCTTGACTCCTACAGTTGCATCACAGGAAAGAGATTGAGGGAGTCAACACCTGCTGAGTGAACAGCAAACATTGTAGCAACCAAGAGGCAATCCCATCCCCTTCTCCTAGAGGAGCAACTACACAGAAGCCATACTGTGACTACTTTGACATACCCTGTTGGCTATGTGACTACCTACAAAGATGGCTCAGGATCAAGAGACTGATAAGCCTTAAGATCTGTAAAACTCAACAAAACCTTTTAGAGATGCTCCCATGCTAACTGCCTTGCCCAACATGACAAATCAAATATTTCTATCACACAGAGAGTTACATATATTAGAGCTGTATCCCGATTCCATTGATGATGACATATCAAAAAACATTGCAACAAAACTTGACCACATTCACAACCAACAAGTTCTTTTGTTCTCATGTGCCAACCTTCTGCTGCCTATTATACAGTTATCACTTTCACCTAAAAAAGTGATGAAGCATCATTAAAACCACAGATGTGCTTTGCCTGGGTGTCCTTTATAGCCAAAAACATCTTCTACCACCTACTTCTCCATTTCTTCCTCTTTTGAATTATTTTATATAGCTCTTAATATTCAAATACTCCTTCAAAATTCAATTTCAGCTTACTTTCCTTTTCTTTCAAATGAATACTTTTCCAATATTCCAAAAAAGTTGTCATGTTATCCCATTTGAAAAGTTTTCAAATAACTTCATTTTTACAAAATATACAGTTGCATATTAAACAAATTTAAATCAGATAAATTTCATTCATTAAATATTTATCAAATTTCATCCAAGGCATAGGAATATAAAGACCACAAAGTTCTTGTCTTTAGTAAGCTCACAAATTAATAAAGAAAATTAACATGAAATTATAATTAATGCAGTAACATATGTATGTACAAGGTACAGAGTAATACTAACAGTGGCTATTAGGAAGATTTCACAATGGGGATGACCTAGCCATGTTTTACAATAAGAAATAGATCAGATCATGTGGAATAATACTCTAATCAAACCAGTAATTTGTTTCTAAGGGATAATACAACAGAGCATCAGACCAGTAACAATATTTTAGGCAAAATTATATTTTATATAATAGGCAATAATTTTCCCACTTCAAAACGTATGTTTTTTAAAAAAGTCATCTGCAAAGCATATTACCAAATTAAAAATACTTTTCTTCAGTGAATATTTTTGGAGCCCCTTTTGAGTGTTAGGCACAGTGCCAGTTGTTCTCGCATTATAGCGTTATGTTTATACAGAAAATAATGGCTTTAGAGGTAATAATTAATTTGGTCATTCTAGTATTTCTTTATTCATCAACTAAATTAATCAAATCTGAATTTTATGAATTAACCAGGAAACATCGAGGTGCAGTTTTAGAATTCTAGTGAGTGAGTTTGTGTATGTGTGTTGTATGTAAGTTATTGTTACATTCATCGCTTATCCAATTAAGATGAAACCTATGAAATTGCTACTGACAATTTTAAGTGGTTCAGCCTAATTTAAAACAAAACAAAACAAAAAGCAAAAAAGCCTCTCTAATGTACAGAAGATCATCTTCAGATTCTGATATATTGGATTTGAATCTTGCAAAAAGTACTCACAACCTATGCAGCCTTGGGCAAGTTTCAAAGCCTCTCTGATATTCTACTTCATTATCCATAAAAGAAGAGTAGAATCAATCTGAATTAGTCATGCTTGTGTGGAGTCGTATAAGGAAATCTCAACCACAGTGGCCTAACTAAATAAGCACTTTCTTTTTCTCACGTAACTAAAAATACAGAGGTAGAACCCAAGAGCGAAGCTGTAGTTTCTGGAAGTCATCAGCACAAGGAAGAGGCTGACTTCCGGAAGACGGTTGGGAAGGCACAGAAAAGGCCAGGCTAGTGACAGTGGGGAGGGGGTGATGGGCAAGGATTTGAGAAATATTCAAGAGATCAAATTTGTAGAATTCCGATGAAATTGACTTGTTTAATTGTTATTGTTGCCATTTACCTATGAAGTGGTTTGCTTTTGGATGGTGCTATTTTGTGATAGTCTAATGTCCCAAGTGATTCTTTCTGCCCCTCTGTCCTTACCATCCTTTCTCCCTCATGTTTTCAGAGTGTCTACTGCCCTTTTAGGCATCAAGGCAAGTTTTAAGTAAACATGGAGAAGGGCGGAGGGCAAAACTCTTTTCCTTGAAAGGCTTTCAGAAGAGATTCTCTCCCAGAGATTTCCACCTGAGGAGGAGAACAAAGGCAAGAGAAACGCAGCTAAAAATAAATCTCTTCACAACTTACAACCTACTGATAAATACTTGAGACATGCAGAGCGTGACATTCCTCAAGGAACTCGTGGCTCCCTTAATGTTAATGTTTTGCTAGAGACTAAAAGCAACCTTATCTTGACAATAGCCAGATGTCCAGGATCCTATTTTTCATACAGAAACCCCTTAGAGACTTACATTATCTCTACTCTCCTGCAAACTTAAAAGTAGATAATCAATCACTCCTCACAATCACAAGTGCAGCTCTTTCTGCCCGTGGGTCCTGTCCCCATGCTACAATAAAAGCATCTTTTTGCACCGTGAAATGTCCCAAGAATTCTTTCTTGACCATCATGCTTGACGACCCATGCTCGACTTATATCTCATTGGTTAGACTTATATCACATGGGCACATCTCATTACAAGAGAGGTTGGAAATTCTATTATTTCACTTTCTAACCACTATAATACACAAAGGTAAGGGAGAAGGGATTTGAACAAATATTAAGTGAGCCCCCTTTGGTATCCACCATACGACATTTACGGGTGTCTAGAAATTAAATGGGGAAAAATATGTAGAAAAACTAACTATTTAAGTGCTTGGTAAATATCACATATTCAATAACTGAGAGTCGTTAACAGTGATTATGATGATAATCATGTCAATGATGGTGATTTAATGCTGATAATGAAATAGAAGTTCAAATTTTGAACATATGTGAATAATTTTACTAACTCAAGTGCATATTTTTTTAAATCATGAGTTCAGTGATATCTTTCTGCAGTAAGTGACAATATTGGTACCAACAAAAGTGATAATTAATCAAAGTCAAATCATCTCTAGTTACCTCATACCCATAACTTTGTTGGGGTTGAGGGGTGTATTTTTAGGTTGAAAACTCTCATGTTTGATTTCTCTCCAAAGTTTATTTTCTTGGAAAGTTTGAAGACCATCTGTGGAGTTATTTTGAGATATGAATATAAAAAACCACTATTTTATTCATTTTGAATGCAGCATTTTTTAACAGAATATTCCCACCATAAAAAAAAAA
The DNA here is from genome assembly GCA_002007465.1 of Ailurus styani. NCBI lineage: Eukaryota > Metazoa > Chordata > Mammalia > Carnivora > Ailuridae > Ailurus > Ailurus styani. The sequence goes on from LNAC01000181.1 coordinate 1,359,093, forward strand.
GTGAAGGAATAAGTTGGCAATGTAATTAACTTTTTAGAAACACCAAAAAAATTTTATTATAAATTGACTTGTTTAGTTTCAGCTAACCTATATGCTTTTAGTGATGATGATCAACTAATTTTCACCTCTCCATGTCCTTTGATCCTACAGTTTTCATTTTGATCACCTGAACATAATTTCTAAGTCACCTCTATATACATTGATACAGTCAAATTTCTTTATATATTATAACCACTGTGATCTTAATCATTTGACAGACTAGGTATAGATATTGCAGAGTTAGGAGAGAGGCTACGACCATAACTAAAATCAGTCTCTGCATCTAAGTCATAATCTGGTAGGGCAAAGAGACACATGAACAAATAACTTCAACACAATATAATTAATACAGTAACAGACATACCAACAAAATATTATGGAAACACTGAAGAGGGAATAACTGGCTCTTCCTAGAGAATATTGGGAATTAAAAGCAAGGTCTTAAAGGATTGGTAAAATTTCTAAAGATGGTAAAGGGCGAGAAGAACATTTTAAATTAAGTGACTGTAAATTAAAAAGTTGAAGACAATAAAAAAGCCCAATGTATCAAAGGAATGTCAACCTATGTAAGGCATTGCAACAGAGGAGCAGCAACATGGTGTTTAATGACGAATTAGAAAGGAAAGAATTCAGGGCCCAGAGTTATAATTAGCTCAAAAATGTTATAGGGCCACAGGGAGCCACAGAAGGCTTTAAAGAGGTAGATAAAATGAATCGGGTTTGTGTTTTAGACCAACTCTGTTGTGAGTATGGAATCTGGATCACCAGGGCAGGAAGTTAACTTCAAGAAAAGAAACTGGGAGATTCATAAAACAGCCAAGTTTTGAGAAATACTACAGAGATCAAATTTATAACACTGTGATTAAATTATCAGTCATTTCATTGTTATTGTTCATGGTTGTTGTTTACTATGTTATTGGTTTGTTTTTGAATGAAGATATTTTTAATTAGCCTATTTAAATAATTAACTCTGCTCTTAAATATATCTCCTCTCCTTTTCTCATTCTTCTACTTAACCATTTCTTAACTGTATATGGAGATCCTGAGCATTCCTTACAGTTATTTTTAGCCCTTAATTCCTTCTTAATATTCTCATTCTCCTTTATTTCTCTCCCCTACCCCCACAACACAAACTCCAAGACACAATATGGCTATGATGTTTAGAAGTGCAATGGTAAAATATATTTGAACCATGACAGTGATTGTCTTTTCACTTTTAATTTCAGTCTGTAATAGACACTTAACCATATAATGCCCCAAAAAGCCTCAATTCTATAAGTAAATGAGTATCTTTATGGTTTCAGGTCTTATATTCAAGCTTTTAATCCATTTCAAATATATTTTTGTGTTTGATATAAGACAGTTGTCCTGTTTCACTCTTTGGCATTGAACCGTCCAGCTTTGTCAACACCATTTATTGAATAGGCTGTCTGTTCTCCAGTGTATATTCTTGACTCCTTTGTCATAGATTTGTTGACCATATATATGTGGGATTCTTTTTCTGGGCTATCTATTCTATCCCACTGATCTATGTGTCAGTTTTCATGCCAGTACTATACTATTTCAATTACCATAGCTTTGTAGCATAGTTTAAAATCAGGGAGCTTTGTTCTTTCTCAGGATTGCTTTGGCTTTGGGGGGCTTTTTGCAGTTCCATACAAATTTTAGGAATCTTTATTATTTACTCTAAAATAAAGGATTTCATATTCTGTGAAAAATGTTGTTGGTATTTTGATGGGAATTACATTGAATCTGTAGGTTGCTTTGGGTAGTATGGACATTTTAACAATATTAATTCCTCTAATCCATGAGCACAGAATATCTTTCCATTTATTTGTGTTGTCTTCAGTCTCTTTCATCAGTGTCTTATGGTTCTCAGAGTACAGGCCCTTTACCTTCTGGTTAAATTTTTTCCTAAAACCCCCAGAAGAAAACATAGGCAGTAAGTTCTGTGACATCAGTCTTAGCAATATTTTTTGGACCAGTCTCCTCAGGCAAGGGCAACAAAAGTAAAATAAACAAATGGGATTACATTAACACTTTTGCACCACAAGGGAAAGAATCAACCAAATGAAAAGGCAATCTACTGAATGGAAGAAAATATTTGCAAATCATGCATCTGATAAGGAGTTAATATCCAAAATATATAAAGAACCTACACAAGTTAATATTTTTAAAAAAAACAAACAGGGCGCCTGGGTGGCTCAGTGGGTTAAAGCCTCTGCTTTCGGCTCAGGTCATGATCTCAGCGTCCTGGGATTGAGGCCCGCATCGGGCTCTCTGCTCAGCAGGGAGCCTGCTTCCTCCTCTCCTTGTCTCTCTCTCTCTGCCTACTTGTAATCTCTCTCTCTGTGTCAAATAAATAAATAAAATCTTTAAAAACAAAACAAAACAAAACAAAAAAACAACCTGATTAAAAAATGGGCAGAGGACTTGAATAGACATTTTTTCAAAGAAAATTTACAAATGCCCAATAGAAATATGAAAAGATGCTCATCATCACTAATCATCAGGGAAATGCAAATGAAAACCACAATAAGGTGATAATCACCTCACACCTGTTAGAAAGGCTATTATAAAAAAGACAAAAAGTAACAAGTGTTGGTGAGAATGTGGAGGGAAGGGAATCCTCATACATTATTGGTGGAAATGTAAATTAGTGCAGCCACTATGGAAAAGAATGAAGTTTCCTCAAAATATTAAAAGTAGAACTACTATATGATCCAGCAATTCTACTTCTGGGTATTTACCTGAAGAAAACGAAAACACCAATTTGAAGATTTGAAAAGATATATGCACCCCTGATGTCTACTGCATCATTATTTACAAAAGCCACAATATGGAAGCAACCTAAGTGTTCACTGATAGATGAATGGATAAAGAAGATGTGGTATATATATACAATGGAATGTTACTTAGCCATAAAAACAAAAACAAAAACAAAAACAAAAACAAAAACCATGAAATCTTGCCCTTCGCAATAACGTGGATGAAATTTGTGGGTATTTGGCTAGGCGAAATAAGTCAGACAGAGAAAGACAAAAATAACATCTGATTTCACTTACATGTGGAATCTAAGCAAACAAACAAAATAGACTCACAGATACGGGAAATAAACCATTGGTTACCAGAAAGGAGATCAAATGGGGGCAGCTGAAATATGTATAAAGGAATAAGAGGTACAAACTTCCAGTTATAAAGTAAGTCATGGGCATGTAATGTACAGCAAGGAATGTAGTCAATAATATTGTAATAATGCAGTTTGATGACAGATGGTAAGTAGACTTATCTTGAGGATCATTTTATAATGCATAAAAATATCAAATCACTACGACATATACTTGAAACTAATAGGATATTGTATGTCAATTACATGTCAATTAAAAAAAGTTAATGAGCATCTCTAGATGCCATATTTTCAAAACTTTGCCTATTTGCTCTATTGAAAGGATAATGCAGTGGAGGAAAAAAATCTGCCTAGTTAATTGCCATGGTAGCTAAAACAATCGGTAAGTTGACTTTTCTTTTTTTTACAGTTCAGTTCGCCACTGAGATTTCATTTAAAATTTAATTCAATTCCTATACCATGTTCAACATGACCTGCAGATAAAAGAAAAAGCAGAATCATATATCCATCCCTTCCATAGAGTAGTGGGATGACATTATTTCTATTCTGATCATGAATTTCAAACTTTTGCCTAACCTAACTTGATTGAGGCTTAAGGGATATTTATAGTCACCTAGTTAATTTGAAATTTTACTCAGTCAGCAATAACTCAAACAGACCCCAACCAAACATTGAATCAACCAGATGACGTACTCACAGAACAGCCTTTCAGAAAGAAAAGTATCTCCAACAAACTGGCAAGATGTTAGCCTCATATTTACAGAGAATTTTAAAACAAGAAATCTTATCTTGTTTTTGTACGGAAAATATATTGCAAAACCACGGTGAAAATTTCAGTTCCATTATTATTCATGTAAGCTGTCAATCACTGACCCTGTCTTTCAGAAATACACTTGATTAGAATCTCTCTACAACTGAGTAACAATATATCCTTCATAGAAAATATCATAGCCAATATACTGATGCCAAGTTAATTTTAAATTTTCATATTTGAAATAATACTACTGCTTGTATTTTTATCTTCAGATTACTTATTTAATAACACTTGCATCTGGAAGTAATAATGGTTTTCATGTTTACTAAGAGACACAGAGATGAAATCTCTTGTATAATTTCTTCAGATACAAAGACATCTGTGCTACATCATGAAAAACTTACTATTATAAAATTATTTTGTACTTTAATAAAAATATCCACACGCATACTTTTTAAGATAACAATACTGATATCATTTGTCAGTCAAATAATAATCAGTATAATATTTTAAGTGCTAAAAGTTTCATTAATATTTACAGGGAAAGCAAACTTGACAAAAGAGTCAAACTCTACATTAAGGGTCGGGAAAAAATATTTATTGGTTAAAATAAAACAAAAGTAAAAACTAGTAGTTCTGATTCTGCACCAGATCTTGGTTCTCTGCCTCAGTTTACCTCAGTTAGACTAAGTATCCTTAAGCTCTCATCTAATTTATTGTAATAAAGGCTTTAACAACAGCTGAGCAAAATGTATGTAGAAATAGTTGTATTCTGCATCTAAGTTTTGCACAAACATTAATAGCCATTATTCTGATTTTATTTTCTGTGTAATTTTTCTATAACCACCAAATATATTCTAATTGATAAAGAATTTAGAGATGATGATTCATAATGAAACTTCCCTGAGACATAGCAAATTCTCAATGAGTGATGTTTGTATTCTTATTGTTATATTCTTTGCAATATCTTCCTTTTTTGACTAATCATCTCTGTAAACTCTTATGGAAAGAAAAAAAGAAAAAGACAAAACCTTAATTTTATAAGTCTACTGTCTTAGTCTGCTTGGGTTGCTATAACAAAATACCACAGGCTGGGTGGCTTATACACAACAAACATGTGGTATTTCTCACAGTTCTGGAGCCTGGGAAGTCCAAGATCATGGCAGTGGCCTGTTGGATTTCTGGTGAGAATCTGATTCCTACACAGCCATCTTTTCATTCTAACTTCACAGGATGGAAGGAACTAGGGAGCTCTGTGGGATCTCCTTTGTAAGAGTACTCATCCCACTCATGAGGGCTCCACTCTCATGACCAAATCATGTCCCACAGGCTTCACCTTCTAATACCAATGCACTGGGGAAATAGGTCAACATGTGAACTTGGGGAGGACGTAAACATTTAGTCCACCACATCTGTGTTGGGCAAGAGCTTTGCATTTGGTCAAAGCAATGGGTTGCAATTATGTGACTTAGGCCTTCATGGCCATTTGTTCTGTGTGTGTTCATGCCCCTATCTACTCTAGACAAAGGGGTCCATATGTATATTGAAAAGCAACTAATCACATTCCAAGCACACTCATATGAAAGAGAAGAATGAGCACAAGTGGCCCATATTTTGCTGGTTGCTCCTCTTGTTTTGACTCAAGAACATTTCTCAAAGGCTTCGCCTAGGCCTTTTCGGCAGCTTGCAACCATATATAGCTGACTCTTTTTTGGTAAATTAGCTCAGAAAAAAAATCTATCAAGTGAAACTTGATCAAAATATAAACTGAACTATTTGATTTTATTGGGCTCATGGTATGCTCTAAGATCTATTTTTAACATCTAATAATTTCATGGGTAAGGACAGAATGATATTTAAGAGGTGAATCTGCTTGAGCAGCATAAAATAAACATTCTATCCTAAGTGTGAATTAGTCATGCAGTGATTTTTTTTCCTTATTCCATCCAACTCCAGTGTCAGGAAAAAAAATAAGACCAGAAAATACGTGTTCATGTTAGCTTGACAGCAAGTGATGGAGCATGCCAAGAACCTATCATCTGGGTCAGCTGAGGAATATGTTCAGAGCAAGTGTGGTTAGTACAAGGGATTACAGTGTAAATTTTCTTTGGGGAATTCATTCCAGTGTCATAAAATGACAATTCTGAATACATGATAGAGGATTATATTTTGACAGCTGTTTTATTATAAAACTCTTATTGTTCTTTAACAATTCATGCTTTTCTATGGATCATACTAGGCTAAAACTAAATTTTCATAAATTCAAAAGGCAACCAATGAAAGGGTGTGGAAAGAGCAAAGATATAATTTATAACTGCAATCCAAAAAATTAAATTCCTAGAATAAAGTTGACCGAAAATTTCCAAGACCTATACAGAAAACCTTCCAAGTTGCTAACATATATAAAAGAACCTTTGATCAAAGACATGTTATTTTGTTGGATAAGAACACTTAACATTATAAAAATGTTGTCATTAAAATGAGTTATAAAATTAACTAAATTTCAATAAAAATGACAAGAATTTTTGAAACAAGATAATTATGAAATTTCATATGTACAAAGTAAACAAGCAAGAATAGCTACTAAAAATCTGAAAAAGATGGATATTGAATGGTATTAGCATTATCAGGCATAGAGACATGTCATGAAAACTAAATGGTTTTCAAGACAAACATACCAATGAAACAAATAAAAAACAATCATGAAATTACCCCCAAATACATATAAGAATATCATAAATCCAGCATTATTTTCATTTAGAGAAGCAGGAATATAAATTATAAAACTAATGATTCATTCTTTGACTCTATTTTTTTGCCAAAAATATTAAGAAGACAAATATTTTGTTAAAAATTATAAACAAAACAATTAAACTACTACCTTGAAACAAGAAGGGAAATGGTGAGCAGAGAATGAATGTTTCTCAAGAGTCTAAAGACCTTTTGGTCTTCAAACCCCATGAGATATGTATGTTTAGCCCCTCTTAGAGAATTTAGTAGCTTTCCCAAAGTCATAAAGCTCACAAATAGTGTGGCTAATATTGGAAATTAGTTATCTGATTTAAGAGTGTTTTTTTAGATAATAATATTAATTTTAAATTTCATAGTAACTTAAAAGGTATGCTAAAATAGAATCATACTCCTCATGTGGAATATGTATGATTATAAGCTTACGTTTTCTAACAGAAAAACAAGAGCAAAAAGACACAGAAAAAGTCCACAAGGGCCGTATGAGGAATTTTCCTGGTCCAAGCAGAAGCCAATCATAGGCATTCTTGATCATCAGTCAATATAGCCTATAGTTCTGAAAGTCTCAGAAGTTTGCAAGTAAAAAATGTAAAACAGAAAAAAACAAAAACAAAAACAAAAACAAAAAACCCAAACAGTTTTTTTCCTCAAGTAAGAAGGTAAGTGGAGAGAAAAGAATGGGAATGGCAAGAAAGAACACACGTACCACTGCTGTCAGTTACAGAGGACAGCAGAAGGAAGACCTTAATTCCAAGGAAGTGATTCAAGTTAATGGAGTCATATGGGTTCATTTAATGCACTTAGATCATTTAGAATCACATTAACTACTAATGGGTAAGAAAAGTACCAAGATGGTTTGAAGAAATCACTTAAACTCTACAGTCTGTACTTTACTCACCTGTGAAATTACTGGATTAGACAGATGCCCCTAACTACTTTTTAGAGCTGAGATTATACTCAAATTTATTTCTTTAAATCTTTCACTTTTTATATTTTTTACTTTTTTAAGTTAGTTATCTGAAGTATGTTTAATCTTTCTGATTTTTATGACATATAATATATAATTTTAAAGTATATTTGAATTAAAAAGTCTGAACTGACCATCATAAACCCACCTTTTCAGATATTAATGCCACCACCACTACCCACTAGCTGTCCACAGATACATGCAAATGATGTATAATAAAGAATGTCCTAAGAGCTGGCTAAAACCCCCAAATCTATGAAGGGATAAATGTTGCAGACAGGAGATGTGGAAGAATGACAAAGGGGGAAAAAGAAATTTAGAAGTTAGATAAAGGAAAGAAGGATTAGCCACATAATTTGCAGACCCCAGTGCAAAATAAAAATATGAGGCCCCTTGTTCAAAAGGCAGAGAGAAAGGTGCAATTAAGGGTATTAAAACATTGATCTTTTTTCTTTAAAACTATTTTATTACTTATAAAATGTGATAGGGATAATAGTGATATATGTACAACAACCCAAACTTGTAAGTTGCAAAAAATAGGTATTCTCGGTGTCATAGTTCTACACAAAGTAACAAGAAATAACTTATTAATATAATATCCTGATTGTGCATAAGAGTTTTCTAGCTCACTTTTCTACAAATCCATTTTATTAGGTCATCATAATTTATACGTTTAGCAACTTCATTTTCGCCAATAAAATTGAAAGTGATATCAGTCTTGGAAAAAGATTACAATTTTTAAAATACATATTTTTTATTTTAATTGATTTTATTTACTTTTTAAAGTAAGTTCTATGCCCAACATGGGGCTTGAATCCATGACCCTGAGATCAAGCGTCACATGTTCTATCACCTGAGCCAGACAGGCACCCTTGCAAGACTACAATTTTTTAAAAAATATTTTTTTACTTTGGAAAGGATTTTTCTGCTGATGCAACTACTCCCGGAGCTGTTAAGAGTGCTTTATAGTGACAAATTGGGTTAAATTTCTAGCAAATTACTTAAAATAGAAGTTTTGGTACATCTAGAGATGGTACCTGTTGTGGAATATTTTTTCTAAAATTATTAACTCTTCACTTTCGTGTAAGTCTGAATTTAATTTTAAATGTGAATGTACACAACACAATTTTCATGTCTCTTCTGACACTCTTTTGCAGCTCATGGAGGACATTTAAGAAAACAAGTGGTTTCGTGATTTGTACAGAATTCAAAACACTGTTTACGCATCTATCTATTTATCTTCAGTAACAAGGACAAAAATAATATTCAAGTTGCCTTCCCCAAATGGTTGGTTTTATATAAAAATAATGTTCTTTTCCATCGAATGCAGCAATCTTTAAATTTAATATCTATTTGTAAGCTTGTGAATATTTGCCTACAGTGGCACTTTTTTAAACCAGAAATTCTAAACTCTTGAAAAATTAAAATGACTGTGATAGACTTTATTGCAGCATCCGTGTGTATGACTTTATTTTGCAATAATTTGCTGACAGTTTACTGCCTGAGCACCAGCAGTTTCTGTCCTATTGTTGAAGCCAGAGTTACTATCTGTGCCGTTAACACAGGGACAGGGTCTGGGGTCTAGGGACTGATGGCGAGCCCGCACTGCTCCCAAGGGGAGCTCCCCTTCTCTCCTGGGGCTGTGGCAGGTGCCACTATTGCTGTCATCGCTGCTTCTCCTGCCTGCTCTGGCATTAAATAAATATACCTTCCTTCTCTGGACAGTATTCCATCTTCTTAAAATATCACTTTCATTATCTTACCGTCATCCTCAAATGCAATGCACATAAATGAGAAAAGAATGAAAAATACCTAGCACTATACTTGGCATATGGTAGGTTCTTAATACCTGGAATTTCCTACCTCCTTCTTTTCCTTCTCATGGGTTAGGATAGCACTTCATTTACTATGACGGGAGTGAGGGTAGTGAGCCAAGAGTGAGATGGGGGTGGGGCAAATAACGGGACCAAAAGAAATGAAAATTTTAAAGAACCCATCAGTTGCCACTCAGCTATTATAAAATATAGGTAAAACACTCTGCTAGATGCTATGTGCACACTTTCTTTTAATTGACAAGTCGATCAGATCAAGTCAATCAGATCTGGGCTGAAAGGCTCTACAACTTGAAAATTGTATAATTATAGGAAAGTTACCTAATGCCTTTATCTTTGGAACTCTGTTTCTCATCACTGAAGTGATACTGCACCCATTTTCAGGATTGTTTGGGGGATTAGGTCACGTGTACAAAGTGCCTGCCTTCTAGCATGACCTCAGTGCACAGTGGTTATGGGAATTAACTCATGCAGTATTTCACATGCATCAGCAGGAAACCTGCATCCACCATCTGGAGACACTGGTTTCTACTTGCCACCCTTGTGTTAAGCAGAATTATAAGGATGCCTTCCCATCCCAAGATTTCTGACATCTAGTTATTCAATCAAACATTAACCTAGTTACTGCTGTAAAGGTATGTTGCAGGTGTAATTAGGTTGTGGACCTGAAGATAAGGAGATTATCCTATATTATCCAAGTGGGCCCCATAGCATCACATGAGCCCTTTACAGCAGAGAAATTTCTCCAGCTGGAATTAGAGGAGAGATCCATAGAAGAGGAAGGCAGAGAAAGAGAGGAGAGAGACAGAAGGTCAGGAAGAGTGGAAGCATAAAAGGGACTCGACCCTCCACAACTGTCATTAAAGATGCAAACCAGGGAATGCAGGCAGCCTCTAAAACTGAGAACTACCAGCCAACAGCCAGCAAGAAAAAGGGATCTCAGTCCATAACCCCATGAAACTAAACACTTCCAACAATCTTGGTGAGTTAGGAAGCAGACTCATCCCTAGAGCCTCCAGGAAAGAACACACCTTGCCAGCACCTTAATTGAGGTCTTGTGAAACCCAGATCTGAGAACCACCTGAGCCAAGCTGCACCTGGACTTCTGACCCGCAGGACTGGGAGGTAACAAATGGATATGGTTTGAATACCCATCTACAGGTAAATTTGTGGTGATTTGTTATGGCAGCAACCTCCCGATGGAGAAGATTCAAAAGATTATCGACAACAGGAAGTACCTGAATTCATTTAAAGATTCAGGAGTAGTCTTTGTCTAATTCTTGCTATACCTATCGTCCACATGCAGTTATTATCAGAGTGACATACAAGTCCCCCATCCATGAAACTAATAATAATGCAGCCTAACAAGATCATCATATGGTATCTTCCTTTCATTTTTGCCAGTTTGCTAATGTAAGGGGGAAAAAATAGAATCTTTAAATAGATCTGTTGTTACATTCAGTTTTTATATGATTTGCCATTCCAGCAGATGAATCTTATAACATCCCCAGGTTTTCAGGAAACAGAAGGGAATTTTTACAGCTATATTTGATGGACATTTTCAGTCACATTATTAGGAAGCCAACTCTGGTATCTGCAAACAACAGGCACAGCAATTCCTGTGTGTGCTGAACAGGAGAAATTAACACAAATGTTCCTGACAGCTGAGACTGAACTATTAAAAACTGTGGGAATGCTCTCAGCAGAGACATTACCAAAATAGAATGTAATCTTTAATTGAAAAATGACAACTTGTAAGAAGCCTCTCTGTTTCCCCTCTCGGTCTCTAGTGACCCAATTTTTATATCATATATAGCAATTATTCTACCTCTGATCTGCTTATTAAGTATTGATTTTTAAATAAATACATTCGAGGATTTGTTGATGATTTTCCCTCTTCTTGTTTGAAAAAAAAAAACTTTCATTGATGTTCTTATTCACCAAGCTAAAAGAAAAGCCATTTTATCATATCCCTTAAATTATCAAAATGATCAGATCAGGAAACTGAAAGTGCCAAAACTTTGACCTAAAGAGATGTTCCTGGAGGCAGTTTGGAGCATGGAAGTGGAGTGGGCCTACCTGTCATCCATTCATTCGTTCAAGAAGCAACAATCAAGTAACTGCTTTATGTCAGGAACCAGGCTAGGTGCTGGGAACACAAGGTTAAGCACTGTAGACATAGTTCATTCACCATGCAGGGGGAAGATATGTAGTGAGACAAGTATAAGGAGAGCTATAGAGGGCTACATGAAGTCAAGACAGAATCCACGGTGGAAAAAAAGTTGTCTACGACTAAAGGGAGAATCACAAAGGTTAATTCCAAAGAACTAGATAAAGAGGTAGACACCTGGGGAGAAGCAAAGACTGATACAAGAAACTTAGGGAGGAGGTCTCTGGTGGGATAACTAGAGGTGCCAGAATTTCTCCTCAAAGACATGTAAAGTGCTCCTGATCTCTCCCCTAGGTGGAGAAAAAGCTATTGTATCAATACAGCCTGAAAGAGAACTGTTGGAAATGGCCAAATGAAGAGACACTTCTCCCAATTCAACTCTCTCTTCCTTTCAGGAGAAATAATGAGTTATATCAGAGAGGACTCAGGGGCTCAGGACAGACCAGGAATAGAGCTTCCAGTTATCTTCTCCTGAGAGTCTTGCATACAGCACCTATTCTTCCCAGCAATGATTTGTGGTAACACACAGGAAGTACTGCCAAACAGGGAAATTCACCTAAACTTTGGTGTCCAAGATTTTGTTGGGAGCTGGCACACAGACATGGGTGACCTTAGTATCCAGACCCTGAAGCAGATACTGTGTGACCCAAGGCCTCCACCCTAAATCACATTGCTGGCATAGAGTGTCTGGCATGGCCCAATACACTTTGGCAAACAAAGATACATTTATTAGGTAGGACATTCCAAGGACTTCGAAGCTATCTCTCAGAAGTAGTCAAGGGTTTAACCATTCTTTGAGCAAGGTGAATCTTTTACTATACACTAAGCAAATGAGCAAGTGAGGTAGTGTCATAAAAACTATAATCCCCCCCATTTTTTAGTATTTTAATAGTTAAATTTCATCTTGCTCCTAGCATTAAGCAACTTGATGAGTCTTCAAGTATTAAATATTTTAAAGGATATTCTATTACTTTTAATGTCAATTGTAATGTAATTACGGCAAGAATATTTTATGCCAAATTTCTTTTAAGAATCTCATATGGCTCTCCCAACATTTTCACACGTTCGTAGGACTGAGGTCTGGTCATAGACCTCATGAGCTTCAAAGTGGATCCTAGGAGATCCAGTCTCTGGTCACATTCTCTAAGTAACCAATACTTTCCAGTCCTGTGATAAACCTAGACCAGAGAAGCTGAAAAGAATTCCTGATGTTCAGGATGTTAAAGCCTCTACTGGATATTTTGTTGAAGTGAATCCACTTCAAAGTGAACCGTAAACATGTCTTCCAAAATCATAACCTTGATGATCAAGCAAAGCGAGGAAACAGCAACTTCAGCCCAACTTTTCATATATCAGAATCAGGGGAAAGAATTTGCATTATCAGTTAACCCCTAAGGAAAAACAGAGCTATAGACATTAGCAAGCTTTGTACATTTCCATATTATTTAAGATCTTCAAGGAACTCAAAAAATGACTAGTGATTAGATTTTCAAACCAAATCAGAGGACAGCCCTCGAGTTTAGGAAAAACTGTTGCTGAAATGCCTATCTTCTCAGCCACCACCCCCATACATATGCTAAACACATTCTACCATCAAGGAGGATTTTAAAATATAAAAAGCAGCACTGATTTTGTATAATGTACATCAAGAAGTCCAAATTAAAAGTGGAACTCTTCTAAAAAAGAGCATGCCATTTTAAAGACATTTATTTTAAAAAGAAGGAGGATAAGAGCAGTACATGTGATTTCCCAAAAATGGAAAATATGAAAGTGAAAGTATAGTAATGTGAATATAAAACTCAGCAACCCTAATATTTATTAGGGTACTGGAACATATCACCAGTTGATTTTAAATCTTTGAAAGATCAATAAGGTTTGTACAATAACTGAAATCATAATTACTCAAGTCTTCAAAAAATATGTAAGTCCCTCTAATACCTTTTTTGTGAAAGAATATCATGAGCAGATCAATCTAATTCTCATTCATAGCAAAATGAAGTGTCTTGTATATGGGAAAAAGTGATAGTTCAGATACACCTTGCCTCAGCCAGATTTTGTTTTGTTTTGTTTTGTTTTTACTAAAGTCCCTATAACTGTAGAATAACAATCTGGGAAATGGGGGTTAGCTCAAAAAATGTATGGGTTGGCATACCCAGTGAAATTACTCCAAAGGTAGTTTTCTATAGTTCATTATTGACTTGAAATGAAGATTTTGAGTTTGTCCCAAAGGAGTTTGGCCTAGTTATGGTATTGAGTATTTTCTTCTTAATTTGGAAAACAAACTTTTCCCATGGTAATTATAGCCTTGCTTGTGGCATACACTGTCAACTGCCTGCTCACAATTCTCCCTTCTTCCCAATTTCTGTTGGGGAGGCATTGTGCCCACTTCCACAACTTTCCTCATAACTACTGGAGGCCACTTAACTCAGTCTTTGCCAAAGAGAGGTAAAGGAAATCTTCTGAAAAGGTTCTTGGGTTTTTTGGCATTCTGGGTAAAACGGAATAATGTACCTGGTACCATCCGTCCTTATTGTTCCTCTTGCTTTGAACCCTGAAATGATTCCTGGAGTTGTAGCAGCCATCTGAGAATATGAGGTAACAAGTAACAAGCTTGGGTAAAAGCAGAAGATGGAAAAACAAAAAAGATAAAGCTTGTGTCTTTCATGGCATCTGTATCAGTAAGGACATTCATTAGCTAGATATACAGCAGTGACAACTTCAAAAACCCAGGGGCCAGTGAAGGCTCTGTTTCATCGGGCTGTCATGTGATATTTCACCAGTCACCATGGCGGAGAGAAGGGAACATGGCAGAAACACTAACTCTTAAAATCTTCTGCCCAGAAATAACACAAGCCATATCTGCTCGGTGAAGGTTCTTGCTCCCTGGATCACTTCCCAACTTAACCACATGTGTGAAAGGCTGTGTCTTAGGCTCTATTTTCCAGTGACCCTAGACTAAGAGAGCCTGTTTAGGATTCCAAATTATCTTCTTAGAAACAATTTGGAGTCCTTAAAGAGTTTTGATCAGGAAAGTGAACTTATCATTTCTGCAGGTACGAAAATTCATTTTGATGATGGTGTAAAGGAAGAATTACAGAAGTCAAGGCTGATGTTATAAAAGCCAGTCAGCAGATAAAACCAATCAGTGAGATAACAATGAGTGATTCAACTGCAACAGTGAAAATGGAGAGGGAATAAAACAGAATGAAAGAGAAATAGGGATTGTAAAATGATCATGAAAATTTTACAAAGACCATGAAGAGAGGTAAGCTTTCACTGTCATGTGACCTGGAGGTGCTAGAACAACCACGGGGAATATATTGCCCATTTTATTGTCAGTGTACTGTGACACACCATCCACCATTCCTCAAAGAGTAAGTACATGATGAAATCCAGAAAGACTGTGGCACCTGCCTCCCAAGAAATTCCTTAAAATTAGTACCCATTTTTCTGGGAAGCTTACAACATAGACTTCTCAGAAATAAACTGAGAGCTCTGGAAAATCCTTCTAAATTTGGAAATCTATAATAAGACTATGTTCTCAGCAATTTTGAAAGTACTTTTTCCTATTAAGTAATTTTTTAATATTTACTTTTTCAGTGCCATATATTATATGAGGAATATGATTTCCAGTTTTATTTCACATGTTACGGAACTGGACAGTAATTGATTATGTTTTAAGGGTAATCCTATATATGGAGTTTGACAAGTGCATGTAAGGGTTGGAAGCTCAAAATGCCTGACTTTCAAAAGCAGTCCAATCACGAAGGACAAGATAAATGTACAAGCGAGGCCACTATAATGGCTGTTTGGGTCACTGGGCAAGAGAAGAAGGGTGGCAGAAGAACATAAGCTAACAAGTAACCGCAGCTCATTAAATCTGACTAATCAATAAGTTATGTCCCTTCTATTCACCCACACTGAACAAGGGTACATTGGAAATGAACGAAAACCTCTTCTGATTAACATAACAGGAAAAATATGCTAAATGGAATTTTTAATATGAATGAATGTTGACTATTTCTTGTTAATAATCTCATTTCATTTTGGTAAGAATAGACAAATCTCAAAATAATATTGAATAGTCTGACAAGAAAACTCAATTATAAAATGTGGGAAAATATAGGGAAATTTTAGTGATGGATACAGTGCAATGCTAGCTGACCTTTACATTCCTTAATTATATTGAATTAATAGCCTCAGTGCTAATGGTAATTATTTAAAATGGCATAGTGAAAAGGCCATTATGTTACATAAAATCTCCATGGAAATGGAAACCCACTAGTTTATCTTTTTAAAGGGCATTAATTTGTCATTGTAAACACATTCACATTTAATAAACTCTGACTTTATTTGTTTTGATAAGTCTCCATACCAAGATATCTGTTTTTCTGCTACCAATACAAATCCCTATACTGAGCTCTACTTGACCTTTAGAGTTAATAAGCAACCCTGAATTACAAACCAGAACTAAATATGAGACAATGTGTTTTATATCTGAGCTAGAGGTCTGGAAAATACTGACTGTGAGCCAAATCTACAAACTGTTCTTGTAAATAAAGTTTTATTGAAACACAGCCATGTCCACCGTTAGTGTATTGTCTATGGCTGTTTTCACATGACAAAGGTAAAGAATTGTGACAGAGAGCATACAGCTCATAAAAGCTAAAATATTTATCTTCAGCCCTTTACAGAAAAAGTTTGACTACCTCTAATCTTCACTAATCATATTTAAAGTCTACATTGATTACCCTTACTTGTGATCATTAGAGTAGCAATCAAGATGGTAGCAGGATTTTGGCAATATACAAAATGGTCTTTTCTTGAATTCTAAGACTCTTGTCAAATGTTCAGATTTGAACATAGATAAGAGGTATCTATCCTAAGGAAGTCGAAACTCAGAACCTCCAATATCTGAAGAATCATTGTGGGAAAATGACCATCTTCACTCCCCCAAATTCCAAATTTTTTCCTCCTTTACTTTACACATTTTTCTGCTTACCCTTCCACCAGGAATACCACTGAGGGCAGGACATATTGTGAGAAAGGAAGCAATTTCTTCAGAGTATAGATTTTAAAACATATAGTTACTCATATAAAAATTAAGCCAACCTATCCAAAGAAAAACAATTCCATTAAATCTTTTGTACCTCCTATACAGAGAAAATTACAATGAAATTACCATTTATATAAGTGCCAGTAGCCAAAGGATAGTAAGGATTTCTGGAGAAAAAATTGTAGCACCAACCTATTAGAGGAATTATGGGTCTCTGTGGGGGCTACTGGGAAGAAATAAATCCTATTTCTTCACTACAGAGATAACTAGAAGAAAAAACTGTTTCCACCTCTTACAGTGTGGAAAAGAATCCCCCAAAGCCAGAGTGAGTTTAAATAAGTCTAGTATGAGACCAGGAATCTGCATTTAAAACCAATTAACCAAGTTTCAAAGGAGATAATCTTTGAACGATGCCTTGAGAAACACGATGTTTATTTTCTCCACTGTTATACATTTTGCACACACACTCCCTACCTGACTTTTTTTAAATTATAAAAACAATATACATGGGGCACCTGGGTGGCTCAGTCAGTTGAAAGGCTGACTCTTGTTTTCTGCTCAGGTCATAATATGAAGTTCCTGGGATCCAGCCTCTCACTGAGCTCTGAACTCAATGGGGAGTCTTCTCTCCCTTTCCCTCTGCCCCTCCCCTTGCTCATGTGCTAGCTCTCCCTCTCTCTCTCTCTCAAATAAATAAATAAATCATTATTTTAAAACAATATATACATATATAAGAAAAGAAAATTCATTTTAAAAAGCCTTGACAAATATAGGATTTTTTAAAAAGACATGATATTTTAAATGACAAAAATAAAATCTTGGTAGGTTTAAACATTGCAAACCTCTTCTCCCATTGTGTCAGCTACTAACTTTATGGTGTCTTTTTTGTGTTGTTTTGTTCTTATTTAAATTCCAGTTAGTTAACAAAACAAATATTTTATTTGGATGTAATTCATCAATTTTTTTGCCTTCTGGTTTATGCTTTGAAAATTTAAGGAGTTTTTCTTTATAATATAGGAGACTATTTTTTTCTATTAAGTCTTTATTTATTTATTTATTTATTTATTTATTTATTTATTTATTTTTTATTCTTTGCCCCAGGGGTACAGGTCTGTGAATCATCCGGCTTACATCTTTCACAGCACTCACCAAAGCACAAACCCTCCGCAATGTCCATAACCCATCCACCCTATCCCTACCCTCCCACCCCCCAGTAACCCTCAGTTTGTTTTGTGAGATTAGGAGTCTCTTATGGTTTGTCTCCTTCCCCATCCCATCTTGTTTCATTATTTTTCCCTCCCTACCC
>LNAC01000181.1:1377130-1485747 GCA_002007465.1 Ailurus styani
TGATTGACTTATTTCGCTCAGCATAATACCCTCCAGTTCCATCCACGTCGTTGCAAATTTCTATTAAGTCTTATTGTTTTACCTTTCCCAATTAAATTTAATCCAAATAGAGATCCTTATTGTGTAAATGAATTTTTTATATAGAGTTAGACAAGTTTCTTTGTAATACATATATTTGTCATTGACTTGTGGTGCTGTCATTGATGTTTGTGTGTATGTGTGTGTCCACAAATTACCTAGATATACAGAAGAATTCAATCCAGATAACATAAAAAATAATGGAAGAATAAGGAAAAAGAAGTTTTGTCCTAGGATTAACAAGGAGAAAATCAAGGACTAACACACATAAAATGCAGTAAGGGATGATGAAATATGCATTTAGAAATGACATAAGAGATAGACCCGAAAGAACCACTTAAAAATCATTGATTAAAATGAATAATAATCATTAATTTCTTGGAAAAAAATTAAAAATATGTTAAGAACTGTCAAAGAATATCTTTAAATGAAAGAGACTAAAATTTAACACAACCAAAACAATATGAAAATTAAAGAAGAGGTTAATTAAAGAGTAAAAAGGCAAAACAGTAAAACAGAAGGTGGGGGGAATCTGAAAGAAATGCCCGCAGGGAGAAATTTCTTAAACTCAGAGGGAATCCCCTAGAGAATTTAGCAGCCCAGATCTTTTGCTTCAATTTGCTTTCTCACTTTGAAGCTCACAACCCATCCCAATATCCAAATTTCCTATTTAAGTACCAAGCAAGCTCACCATCTGTCCACACTTGCTAAAACACCAATCCTCCCCACCTACTGCGTGTGCACATGCACACGCTCACACACACACCATAACAAACACATTCATAATAGGAGTTTCCTTATCACACGTTTTCTGAGTTACTCGAGGTTCTCCTGATTGTGAGAAGAGCAGGTGCTGAGTTAGAAAAATTTCAAAACTAGGATCTTCGGCAAGTCAATATAATTTTTGAACTTGACACCTTTTGTAGTTCTTGGCTCAGACTGGCACATCAAGAAGACAGAGGAAAGTGAGTATGAAGTAAAATACACTTTTGTTTGAAACTCCTGGGTACAAGTAGCCAGCAGGTTGTTGGAAATGCTTGCCTTTATGGGACTCTGGTTGCTGGTGCATTCCTGATTCAAGCTGCCTCTGCCCTAAGAGAGGTCACTCTCTCCTCTGTCCCACTATGGCACTTTTTGTTGTTGTTGTTGTCCTAATGTAGTCCTTAAGAAACACTGTAGGGGAGTGTTTGTTTCCATGTCTGTCTTTCTCTCTAGGCTCTGAGACAATAATGAGCGGGGACTGTATCTTTATCGTCTTTACTTCCCTGGCACCTATGATGGATACATAGAAATTCTTTATAATTTTTGATAAAAGAATAAATTCAAGAATCTCTAAAATGCTTCTTGTGTAGTTTAGTGTAGCTTAAAGCTATGGAATTCACACTGGAACAATTATTGAAAAGAAACATGCAGAAAAAAATAAAACATCAAAGAGTATCCCCAGGAGGGATATTCATTTAAAGCACAAGAGATAGAGGCACAATCTGAAAGGACACAAAAAGAGAAACGAGAAGGTTATGGTAATAAAAGAGACCTTCAGGCTTCCAGACTGAGGAGGTGAATAATAGTGTCAGTCAAAGCTGTGGAAATTAGAAAGAGGATTTAGTGAAATCAGGCAGTTGTGTGTGATTCCACTATTTAGATTCATTCTTTATTCTTGAGATAAAGTTTTCTAAAGTCAGTAGAAATCTATTTAATGCAGTATTCTACAGTAAACAATGGATGCTTATATCACTGTATTAGGAAATGTGTACTTTCCCCGATAGAATAAATATATAAACATATTTTCCTATAATAATGAAAACCCATGTACTTCTCTATATATACCTAGGAGAGCACTAAATGAAATGGAAACTGAATAAATTACTCTTATGGTGATTAATACAGTCACCAGAAAACAACTTTAATTTTTTCCCATAATAGTAAGAATAGGTATGAAAGAATATCCTCTTTATTAAAGCCATAGCAATCCTTCAAGTGGAGAAATAGTCAAACCTTGTTCATGTTCACCCTATAATAACTTCAGAACTGTTCTTTCCTTTTTTCTTTCTTTTATCATCATCACGAAGAAAATTTTCCATAATTTATCGTTTTAAAATATTATGTTAAAAGTATTCTGAAGAATAAGACTTCTGGTGGCAGCAACATTTTTAGTGCTGATTCACTTTTATTTTTAAATTAAGGGTTGTTCTTCCTTCAAATTATTGGTGTTAAGACATTAATGATAATGTTGATTTTCATGATCTGTAGAGTCTTGCCACATACTGGGCATGGCACCAAACATTAAGATGAAACACTGTTCCTCAATAGCATTTTTTTTTAATTTGCCCCAGGGGTACAGGTCTGTGAATCATCAGGCTTACACCTTTCACAGCACTCACCATAGCACAAACCCTCCCCAGTGCCCATCACCCAGCCACCCTATCCCTACCCTCCCACCCCCCAGTAACCCTCAGTTTGTTTTGTGAGATCAGGAGTCCCTTATGGTTTGTCTCCTTCCTGATCCCATCTTGTTTCATTATTTTTCCCTCCCTAGCTCCCACGACCGCCCTCCCTGCCCCTCAAGTTCCTCATATCAAAGAGATCATATGATAATTGTCTTTCTCTGATTGACTTATTTCGCTCAACATAACACACTCTAGTTCCATCCATGTCATTGCAAACGGCAAGATTTCGTTTCTTTTGATAGCTGCATAATATTCCATTGTATATGTGTATACCACATCTTCTTTATCCGTTCATCTGTTGATGGACATCTAGGTTCTTTCCATAGTTTGGCTATTGAGGACATTGCTGCTATAAACATTCGGGTGCATGTGCCCCTGAGGATCACTACCTTTGTACCTTTAGGGTAAATACCCAGTAGTGCAAGAGCTTTTAATACAATCTGTGGTTTTAATCCTAGTCTTTTGGGGGGGGAAGGAGGGTGAATGGAGAAAGCCATGATTGAAATCAAGCACAAAGTAGCAAAGTTTAGAAGCTAAATGATTCTAAATTGAATGCACTTTTATTTATTTCAAATCATTGATATTAAATTAATAATACTACTCCTGTGGCACTAAAGACACATTTTAAATTATCATTTCTGATACACAATAAAATGAAGGGTCACATTCTAAAGAAACACATTTCCGGATATATAAACATGGGTTATGAACTATGAAATAAAAGAAGGGTAAGGAAAAGATCATTTATGGTGCTTACACAAAGTCAAATACTGACTTTCTCTCAAGAAGCAAAGGTATCACCATGTCCAAAAAATCATTTCAATACTTCAATTTGAAAATTATGATAATGTAACAAGTTATGAAAAAATAACCAGAATCTTTATGATTGCTGGTAGAGGTTATATTGTCTATATGGTAAACAAACATTATACTTATACAGATAAAGCAAACTGATGAAATATTTTGTTCCAAAATGATTAAAACACAGAACATGAAATACCCAAAGTGTTTACTGAAGGTCCACAGAAGACTTTTGTAAGCAGAATAGAGTGACTCATTCCAATTATTCTAAGAAACCAAGGTTTGACTCAGTATCACCATTTGAAAAGTAGGCAGTTATCTTACAGGGAAACAAAGATCTCCATATATCAGGTTTAAAAGGTCCAAGAATTAATAAGCAATACATATAAATACCGAGAACTGAGGGACACAGAAGAAATGGCAAGAAGCCCTTTTGGGGGAAGATAGTGACGCAGAGGAACAGAAAGAGCTAAAATAATACCTATATAGAAAAAATCTAAGAGAAACCAAGAAAACAAGCAACACTGATGCTGAAATCCACAAGAAATAAAGAATATAGTTAACCCTGATACAAGATTATCCTTGATACTTTTTATTTCCCATTAAATGAGCGATTCATTTAACAAATATTTTAAATTCACAAATAGTATCCAGGAGTGTGAGGGACTAAATGTTTGTGTTCCCCCTACCCCCCAATGTGACGGTATTAAGAGGTGGGACTTTTGGGGGGTGATTAGGTCATGAAGGCCGAGCTCTCATGAGTGGGATTGGTGCTCTTGTAAGAAAAGACAGAAACGCCAGAGAGCTTTCTCCCTGTCTGCTGTCTCTCTGTCTCTCTCAGTCTTTCTCTCTCTCTTTTTCCCTCCTTCCCCCACTCTCTCCTTCTTAATGCCAACACATTGAGAGGGATCTAGCCGTAGTCACTAAATCACCCAAAACAGTCTTGCAGAGCATATTTTATGAACTACTTATTCTTCATTGACTTTTAGTGAACAAACTGAAAATATAAGAGCATACTTCAAAAGGCCATATTTCTTTAGATAATATTTATAAATTTAAAAAATGGCAGCTAACATGTGGGCTCCTTGAGAAGGAGCATACTATTTTTGCATACAATTTAAGAATCCTAGACTCTGAAGCCTGACTGCCTGGTTTATTGACTCCTTCACTTACTATCTATTAGGGCCTGGGCAGGGTCTCACATCTTTTGAGTAGTTCTTAGGTGCAAGGACTATTCTGTTCTCCATTAGTTAAACAATTATAAGAGAAGAGGCAGTTGAGTTGCAGAAAATGAAATAATTTGCCCAAGGACACCCAGCTGAATAAATGCAGAGCTAGAATTCCAAGCAAAACCACTTAACTCTGAGCCCAACTTGATTTAAACTACACTATAACTGTTATTTTAGTACTTTGGATACAGTAATTATTTAGAAATGGGGAATTATACTTTTGGGGGTCAGCAACCCATTTTCTTTAAACAGAGAGGGGTCTGCTTGAAGGAGCATAACTCTCTCTGTAGGGGATGTTTTTATACCTATACCCTAACAGCTTTATTAGGAGAAAGCCTTGCTGAAGAAAATGCTTGTTTGGTACCAAAATAAGCAATTAACTCTCATCTCAACAGACTCTTAATTAAAACCTCAAGGCAGTGTTCTATTGGTCTCTTTAATGATCTGCCACAATTAATAAATGATCTCCAAAATAAATAAATTCTCCTATCATGAAACCTCCATGTGTATCCCATGCCCACAAGATAAGGCACTAACTTGAGGCTCTCTGATGGATCTCTTCCTCTTCTTGACTCCAAATATTCTATGTGTACACCATCCTCCTTCTCTCCTCAACAAATGAACACCTATGCCTCCTCCTAAAGCCTCTTCCTCCACCAGCATTCTGGTTCTTACACCATCCCATTTACTCAGAAAATATACATATTGATTATGCTTTTTCCATCTTGTGTTCATAAGCATGCTCAAATTTCAATAATCTTTCCTCTAACCTCACAGCCTCCTCCAATTAGCACTTTTTCCACCCTTAAGAGCCAAACTTCACGAGTGTTGCCTGTACTTTTTATCTCCATTTCCATCCTACCACTCACTCTTCAGTCCAGGATTCCACTAATAACATTCCATGGAAACAGCTTTTACTAACGTTATCAATAATCTACAAATGGCTAAACTAAGTCCTGTCTTACTTGATATGTCAGCAGCAGTTCATATACCCTATTTCTTTTTTTAAGATTTATTTATTTATTTGAGAGAGAGAGAAAGAGAGAGTTGGGAGGGAGGGGCAGAGGGAGAGAGAGACTCTCAGACTCCCCACTGAGTGCAGAAGCTGACATGGGGCTCATCTCACAACCCTGAGATCATGACCTGAGCCAAAATCAAGAGTCGGAAGCTCATCGACTGAGCCACCCAGGTGCCCCTCACACACTCTACTTCCAAAACACAAATTTCAATTTCCAGCAGGGAGCTTTCCTTCACTTCCATACCAATATACACAACTGCCTCCCTGATGTCCCTGCTGCTGTCTCAAAGGCACATCAAGCTGAATTTGCGCTTCCTCCAAACCCATCATCCTGCTGTAATGTTCTCTATTTCAGTGAATGGCTCAATGACCCACACGTTTGCAAGTTATTAATCCATGAGTCCCTCTTCAAGCCTCCTTCTCCTTCACCCCACCCCAAGTTTCCACTGCTACTAATTTTATCTCCTAAGCATCTAGTCCATCCATATATATGGTATATGCCATATATTATGAAACATCCCCAGCAGGGTATGGGACATCACCCTACAATCGAACACATTAACATTTTTGCAGTGAAACATTAATTAATATGTCACTAAATGGGATAGATAATAACTATAAATAGCTTCATGTCAGTTCATTTCAGGCTTTGCCGCCATCTGAATTCAGTTAGGTCAGATTTTCCATCAAGTGTACTATAATTAGCACTTTCAGCTATCAGAGCTGAATATCAAAACTGTGGCTAAGCAATTGCAAATCTGTGCCACCATTTATCAAGAAGTAATGTAGATAGTGGTTAAAAGCACAGACACTGAAGCCAGACTGTCTGGGCTCAATTTCATCTTCACCACTAACCAGACCTCAGACCAGTGACCTAACTTCCTGAGCTTTTGTTTCCCCATCAGTAACTTGTTATTCCATTTTACTGTTATACCATTTTACCATAGCAGTCCTATGAGGATTAAATAAGCTAATACATGTAAAAGTCTTGAAACTGTGTTTAACCAAATGTAAGCACCCAATGAATATTAGCTTCCAGAAAGTTTTTACTATTACAAACAATGCTGTAGAGTTCAATGTGCTTATACGTATGTGACTATGAGTACTTCCTAGAAGGAAGATTATTTGGTCAAAGGAAATGTCATTTAAAATTTAGATAAATAGTAGAAAATGTCCTCCTCCAAATTTTCAACAATTAATAATTTATAATTAACTCCCCCCCAAATGGTATATGAGCTCACCATTTTCCAATATCCTCAAAGCACTGGGTCAATTCAACCAAATTTTGAAAATCTAAAAGGTGAAAAAATATCTCATTGTTTTTAAGATTCCTTTAACCACAGGAGAGTCCTTTCAAATCCCTTTAATTATGAGGGAAGAACATATTTCATATATTTATTGGCTCTTTGTGCCTATTTTCATGTCTTCTGCTCATTTTTTTATTTTTGATGTCATGACTATATTTATATGGTGTTTATTCTGTTCATTTTTAATTGTGACATTCCTGACACTTCATATATAATTCAGATATAATTGACATATAATATTATTTTATTTTCAGGAGATTTGATACATAATGATAACATAATGGCATAACATAATGATCACCACAGTCTGTATATATTGCAAAATTACCATCACAATCACTAAAGCAAGAAAGAATATTTAAAAACTCTTACAAAAGAAATAATAGAAACTAAGAGGTTTCTTTCATATCCATATGTATGCAAGTATGTGTGTGTGTTTACATATAAAATATTTTTAGTATGTCATATGTCACCCATGTGAGTTGTCTCATAACCTCACTATGAATGAGCCTGCCTTAGAAGCCCTGCCATGCTAAGTCACTAAGTAGGAGCAGTCAGCAGGAAGCATGGCCTCAGTGCAAACACAGTGTAGACCCTAGGGGGCAGCATCAGGGGTAGCAGCCAGGGCCATCAGTTGGCTATGTTCCCTATAGGAGATCTCAGCAGTACATTCGAGAGCTACCACAGTCCCCCCTTTGTATCTTCCCCAGATTTGCTTCTCCATGAAGGCTCCTATGGGTCTCTCTTCCTGAGGAAGGTGAATGGGATAAACTAGAACTTCATCATTGCAGGTTGGCATAGGGCCACAAATGACACTCATCCTTGTCCTCCTCCACTTTCCATTCAACATTCTCTGTACCTTCACCTATTATCTCAGGAGGTGTGAGAGCCTTGCCTGGTAGTGTGACCCAGGTTCTCCTTCCTGAGCGTGTGACCCCTTACCAGTCATGCTTTTTTCAGGTCATGCTACTACAGCATGTCCATTCATGGTCCCAGTGGGTCAAAGGAGTACCAGCAGATGCCCAAAGATCACCTGAGTGCAGCACATATTCCTTCCTCTCCCGTTGTTGAAAAGTGTCCAATATCTTCCCACTGCTTGGTGTTGTTAACCCCTGTCATGATAGTGATCCCTTGCTTCTGGTCTCTGGGCATAAAAATTCTTAAGTGCCTTTAATGGCAGATAAAGCTTGCAGTTCAATGAGACCCTTGTTGTGTCCCCTGCAAGAGTATGCCTCATTTGGGGGCTAAGATCTTCAACGAACCCTGGAGTTACAGGGATAGGAAGTACAAAGTCTCCCATGGGCCTTTACTCCAGGACCCATGTATTCTCACTGGGGATACAGCACCATACAGAGGTTTAATATACGTATTATATCTTGGAAGATGGCATCCCATTCTTTCAGAGTGTTACTTCTGAAACTGCCTTTGGAAGAGTATTCTAGCTGCTTCTGCATGGAGCAGTATATGACACAAACTGTATATCCCATGGAATTATTCCTTCACTTCACTGGAAAGTGGGTCCCTGGTCACTCACGGTGTTGTGTGGGATTCAATTCCTATGGATCATCCCATAGCCCTAAGATAGTAGTGGTAGGTAGTAGCTGAGGCCCTGAAGCCAAGAAGGGCAATTTATACCCAAAACATATACCTATCCCTATAAAGGCAAACTGCTGGCCATTCTAGGACAGAAGGAGGGCCTAATGTGGATAATCGCCACAAAGTGACTTATTGGTTTCCTTTTAGAATCATGTCATACTGGGGCTCAGCTTTGGTCCTCAATTCTTCCAAGCTTCCAAGAGCCACCTTATCAGTGAATTTGTCTCATCCCCTACAGTCTGGACCAGAGACTCGCCCAAAGCAAGTACCACCAAATAAATGAATTCCTGCTGGTTCTAGTTTATATTCCAGCTCCTTGACAAATCACCCTGGAAATCTAATCCCAGGCATTATACTCTGGCTCCTTCTAGTAGGTTATAGCTAAGTCATATAATGCATTTGGTGTACAGTCCCTTCCTTCTCAGGCCCACCAGCTGGGATTTGCTGGGATTTAACTTTAATTAGCCTGGAAGCCAGGAGAGTAACTAGGAATCATTCCTAAGAGGAACACTTGTCACCTTACATGTGGCCTCTACAGAGTCTCCTAGCAAAGGGTGGACTATTTCTCAAACTATGAGAATTCTAGAGAATGTTCAGAGCTAACCTTCTTAGGAGGATTGACCTAAATCTCGAATGCTATGTTTCAGGGTTCCAGAGTTCCAATGCAAAACACTGAACTTAGCATAACAGACCTGTCTTAGATGATGAGCATTCAAATCTCTCTGGAGCTCTGTGACACTCAAATCTTCATTTTGTTGTACATCTGATCTTTGGTCTACTCAGATGTCACTCTTGGTAAGCTACCAAAGAGACCCCCTCATTCCCACACTTAGCTTTTACCAGCTCTCAGTTTCTCGTTATCCCTCAGCAGGATGGCAATACCACCTAGTACGAACAAGCCAATGCTGTCATCATCGTAAACTTCACCACCATATCTCTCAAATGTCTGAATCGTCACACCTCCGTGAGGGCCTTTTCCTGTACTGGAACATTTTTCCAGGTTATCACTGGTAGAACACTTAGTAGGTGGGCCAGCAAGTTGTGCCAGGATCGATCTGCTTAGGTTAGGGAGTCATCTTTTTGCCCACTAAGTGCTTCGTGAGCTAGTTCCATATCTTCATCCTACCATCTGTTTTCTTGAACTGCTCTCATGACCACTCTTGTTACTTTAGGTCCACTAAGCAGTGTATACCAATATGAGATCATACATGCAAGAGATTTTTCTATGAAGGGAGGTAGGAAAGTAAGAGGGATTGGGTAAGAGGAATCATTGGCAGCAGCACAGTTTCAAGAAAGATTGAACTAAGCCAATGGGGAATTCTTGATCCAAAAACATATAGGAGGAGTCCAGCATCTCTCAAAAATGGGTTTGCTGTGTACTTTCACCTTGCTCAGTCACTGACTGAGAACATCGCACAGGAAGTAGGGTCTCAGCACAAAGGCAAGGTTGGATCCATTGGGACAGCAGATGAAGTCATCAGTCAATTCTGTTCCCTACAGCTGGAGACCTAAGCAGCAAATTTTCATGATGGCCACATCTGTAATTCTACTCTACTACAGTCTACAAAAAGTTTAAGATTCCTAATTTAAAAAGAAGTAGATAAACAAGTATACTTAATCGAACCTTTATTTTAAGATAGGACTCTAGGTCATCAGACTTAGAGCACAACTTTATATCTCTCTTTAAGAACAAAATTTCTGTGTTTCATGGCAGTAATTTTTCTCTCCTCTGAGTACATTTAATCATGATTATGTTTTGAATTATGGAAGTTAACCATAGTTTAAGTCTAAGATTAATGGATATTTACTGTATATGTTAGGACTTGGGACATTTATAAAAGGACAAAAAGGTTTCTAAAACAAAAAGGTAATTTGTTATATTGATTTTCTAACAATGGGAGAAGTATACAAGATCCACTGAGGGCTTTCTTTACGTTGATCCCCCACCAAACCCAGATCAGTGTTCATCACTAAGCAGTAACTGATTACCTTATTGAATTAATACATTGAAGTGAAATTTGTATTTGAATTTTGAATGGATGCATTACCAAATTTTTCTATATTCCCAATTCTTTTCGGTCTCAGGAGCACCTTATCCTATATACTTAAATGGTATAGGAAGCACTATTTATAACAGCTGTTGTTTTTCCTATTAATGCTTTTTAAACCAGCTTCTGTTTCTAGATTGACAACCTCTATTACAGCTCAGGTTGTGGGGGATTTGAATATAAAAGGAACTCTGGTGGATAATTAGCATACTATACTACCTCTGGGAAGAAGGTATATTTTTTATAAACACCTCTAAGTACAGACAGTATATGCTTAGTACTTATTTTCTGCTAAACTTAAAATTAACTCATGTCATGGGAAGCATAGCTATTGAGGATTTTTGTTTTGTCAGATAGGTTCTTCTGAACTTTAGAGTCCTTCGTAACCTTAGATGCTTATTTACTCATAATGGAAAAGGCTACTTATTTAAGATCCAGTGACCAGAAATATAAAGGGAAACTACATCTTTTTGGTTGCCCCCTGGAGCCACTGCACAAGCAGGAAACACTACTGGTGCCCACCCTGAGGCCCTTCGCCATCCAGCAGCAGCTGTGAGGGCTGTCTGCACACGGTTTCCAGCAGTGCCCTTCTCTGGAAACTTGGCCTCAACCAATGGGAGCAGACTCACCCCCAGAGTGCACTTTGCCTCCCCGCTTCCCATCCCCCAAGGAAAACCCACAGTGACTAATGCAGGGGTACAAACTTCTTGTCTCGTTTCCTCAAAGCAGGACAATCCCTGTGATGCAATTCATGACCCAGCACTTCCTCAATAAATCACTTGCCCATCTCTGACTGCATTTGGAGAACCAAACCTAACACAGCACATAATGTGATAATTTTAATAATTCCATGTGCTTTACATACGATCCACACTTTCTTTTAAATAACATGGTAGATTTATCAGCAACATAAGTCCGGGGTCAGGTGGGGTGGGGCTCGGATTGTAAAAAAAGAGGACGGAAGAAATGGAAACCATGGCAGGTAAATTTACCAGCAGGCCGTGGGCCAAAGTGCTGCTACTCCTGAAATCTGAAGACAAACAAACAAACAAACCCAAATTAAATATAAGCATTTCCATTTTCCCTCTACCTATGAAGAAAAGATTTGGTTAAAGACCCACACAACTTGGACTGGAGTTATCTTGTCTTCAGTACAAAGCAAACAACTTTCTTATGGATCAGCAGGTGGTGAAAAGAAGACACCAGTCATGTGAAAGACACATTGTTTCAACAGAGACAATGGGGGAAGAATGAAAGTAAACTTCTCTTACAAAATAAAGTTGCAGCAAGAATAAGAGACAACTATTCAAAGTTCCAGCTTATCAAAAACATATGGGAAACACTCAAACTAAGAAATAATGAAAGGAGAATATTCTAAACTCAGGAAATATTTTTTTTCCAACATGAAAAGCATGATTGTTAATTCTAAATCTAAACTGAGACACCCCCCTCCGTCCAATAATGAGAAATGTATTAATCATGTCCTTTGATTTCATATTTTTGATGCTTTGACATTTGGGAGTCTAGCTGCAACCCTACCAGGGCAGGTCAATTCCTAAGGATAAATAAAGCATTCAACTCCTAGTGTACCTTTCATACGGAAACTAACCAATCCAGAGCTCATATTCCCACCACCTCCTTTACCAGGCTCTCCCACTCTGGACCACCGCCCATCTACCCACACATCCCAGGGCCAGGTGCCAGAAAACTAGAGATGGTCCCCATGTCCCAGAGTCCACTGAAATTATTCTAAAGAGTCAAACCTGAGCCCACCTCCCCTGCATCCCCTGTTCCTTTCCAGAGAAACCACAATAAATTCTTTTGCCCATGTTTCTCCCCAAACCCCACTTCTTGGACTTTCTTCCCCCTCCTTCCTGACCAACTGCTGCTTCCTGCGTCGTGTAGCCAGCACTCCCTGGCATGCCATACATTCTATTTCTAGGAATCTAATAATAAACCTCTTCCTTCATAGCAGTCATTTCCATGTCTGCATGTCTTACCACACCTGATTAAAACAAACCCTGGCTACATGTGAAACAAGAAATCATCAGAAAAATCCAAATTGGGGGACATTCTGCAAACTACTGTTCTACAAAGTACTCTTCAAAACTGTCAAGGACACAAAAGACAAGTAAAAACCAGCAAATTGTCACAGATTTGAGGTACCTAAAGAGACATAATAACTAAATGTAATGCAGTATCCCGAAATGAACTTTGGAACAGAAAAAGAACGTTAGTTAAAAAACTGGAGAAATTCAAATTAAGTCTATACCTACTTAATAGTATTTTAGCAATGTTAACATCTTAGTTTTGATAAATGTACTATGACTATGTAAGCTGTTAACATTAGTGGAAACTCAGTGAAGTCTGTACAGGAACTCTCTGTTACTATCTTTGCCACACTTCTATAATCTAAAATTATTTTAAAATGAAATGACTGAAATAAAAAAGCTAAAAAAATAAAATACCCGAAACCCTAAATTAAGTCAATGAACATCTTGGATGTGGTAGAAAGTGAAATTTTTGCAGAAGATAAGCCAGAATGATTCACTCGGAGGTCAAAAGAAAAATATGCAATATTAAAATAAGCAAAAAGTGAAAAGACACCAAAAAAGAAAAGAATAAGAAAAGATAAATTCATAATATTAATTACAAAAGGAGAGATATGAGAGAAAAATGGAAATTATAACAGAGGAGATACTTGAATTTCAAGTAATGCATGCAAGTAATTACCAAGGAAAAGTAATGAAAAGAAATCACTTGAGGAAAAATTTAATTCCAAGATAAAGGAAAATCTTTGCATCCATGAAAAACATAACAGAACAAAAGTCAGACTGACCTCAGATTTCCAAACTGCAGCACTAAATGCCAAAGACCAAAGATTTTGGTTTTTGTGTTTTTTTAAATATTTTATTTATTTATTTGATAGAGAGAGACACAGAGAGAGAGGAAACACAAGCAAGGGGAGTGGGAGAGGGAGAAGCAGGCTCCCTGCCGAGCAGGGAGCCCAATGCGAGGCTCGAGACCAGGACCCTGGGATCATGACCCGAGCCGAAGGAAGACGCTTAACGACTGAGCCACCCAGGCATCCCATGACCAAAGATTTTGAATGGAAAAGTTCATGGACCAAGAATTCCACCTCAAACAGAGTTACGGTAGGTGTTAATACTTATGTATACATATAATATTATATATACCTAATACATTCAATATATGTATATAATATTTTGTATACATAATACACTCAAAATGTAATTTCTTTATGTAATCAGAAGGCTTTGAAATGTGTATTTTATACTTATAGTACATCTCAGTTTAGATGAGCCACATTTCAAGTGCTTAATAACCACATGGGACTAGTGAGCACCATGCTAGCACATAGATCGCAACATAAGAAACTATTATGATGGGGGTGCCTGGGTGGCTCAGTGGGTTAAAGCCTCTGCCTTCGGCTCAGGTCATGATCTCAGGGTCCTGGGTTCGAGCCCCGCATCAGGCTCTCTGCTCAAAGGGGAGCCTGCTTCCTCCTCTCTTTCTGCCTGCCTCTCTGCCTACTTGTGGTCTCTCTCTCTCTGTGTCAAATAAATAAATAAAATCTTAAAAAAAAAAAAAGAAACTATTATGATGACCTTAGGATGAGAGACACAGACTCCAAAATTACTAGTCAAGATAGAAAGCTACTTAAATTACATTTAAATTATTAATTTTTGTTCATCAAAATTAACCATAAGTGAGTTAAAAGATAAGTCACAGAGTGGGAGAAGGTATATGAAACACTTACATTCAAGTGTTCCCCAGACTATATAAAGAACCCACAAATCAATAAGAAAAACAAAAATATATATATAATCTCTCAATACATCAGAAAAAGTCAAAATTTAAAAGGACTTTATTAGTCTATGAGAGTTGCCATTAACAAAATACTACAGATTGTATGGACTAAGAAACAGAAATTCATTTTCTCACAATCCTGGAGGCTGGGAAGTTTAAGATCAGGGTTCTGGCCAATTCTATTCCTGGTAGGGGCTCTCTTCCTGGCTTGCTGACAGTTGCCTTCTCACGATAGAGAAAATGAGAATGAAAGAGAGGAAGAACATGCACCAGTTCAAGCTAATTAACATACCATCTCCTCACGTAGCTCACTTTTGTCTCTTCCTATAAGGACACTAATTCCCCTGGGTCAAGGCCTACCTTTATGTCCTCATCTATCTTTGATTACCTCCATAAAGGCCCTGTATTCTCCAAATGCAGTCACACTGGGGGGTTGGAGCTTAAACAGATGAATTTTGGGGGTACCTAATTTGGTCCATAGCATTCTGACCCTGGCCCCTCAGAATTCATGTCTTTCTCACATGCAAATGCATTCATTCCATCCTAACAGCTCCCAAATTCTTAATTCATTCCAGC
Source organism: Ailurus styani (assembly GCA_002007465.1). Taxonomy (NCBI): domain Eukaryota; kingdom Metazoa; phylum Chordata; class Mammalia; order Carnivora; family Ailuridae; genus Ailurus; species Ailurus styani. The sequence goes on from LNAC01000181.1 coordinate 1,392,062, forward strand.
ATCAGTTCTCAAGCTTAATCAGTCTTGTCTCAGTATCATGTAAATCAGATATGGGTGAGACTCGCTGTATAATTTCTCCGAAGGCAACATTCCTCTACACTATGAACATGTGAAACCAGACAAGCTATGTGTTTCCAAAATATGATGGTGAGACAAGCCCAGGATAGACATGCCCATTCCAAAAGGGAGAAATAAGAACAAAGAAAGGGGTGACAGGTACCAAGCAATTCCTGAATCCAGCCAACTATTAGAATGGAACAGGGCCCTGAAGGTAATCTGCGGACAGAGGCTAGTTTGTCACCCACAGTACAAAATGATTCCTGGGTGCCTGGGTGGCTCCGTGAATTAAAGCCTCTGCCTTCAGCTCAGGTCATGATCTCAGGGTCCTGGGATCGAGGCCCGCATCGGGCTCCCTGCTTGGCGAGGAGCCTGCTTCCTCCTCTCTCTCTGCCTGCCTCTCTGCCTACTTGTGATCTCTCTCTCTCTCTCTCTCTCTCTCTGTCAAATAAATAAATAAATAAATAAATAAAATCTTTTTTTAAAAATTCAAAATGATTCCTTGGTTATGATTCAGAAAATAAGGAATTCAATGCAGAAGTACATCAGAAACACATCATGGGTCAGACTGTTGTGNACACATCATGGGTCAGAATGTTGTGGATTATATGCATTACCTAATGGAAGAAGTTGTAGATGTTTACATGAAAAAATTCTCTAAATATATAAAGAGCAATGTAGCTCCAGACACAAGGGAGGAAATGTAGAACAAAGCTCAGGCTGCTATACAAGAGAATACAGTCTATGAGAAGAAGCCTAAGAAAGATGATAAAAAACAGAGGTGGGAGGTACCTGGGTGGCTCAGTCAGTTAACTGTTTGCCTTCTGCCCAGGTCATGATCCCAGAGTCTTGGGATCAAACCCCCGTGTTGGGTTCCCTGCTCAGGGGGAGTCTGTTTCTGCTTCTCCCTCTACTCCTCACCCTGCTTCATGTTCTTTATCTCTCTCTTTCAAATAAACAAATTAAATCAAAAAAAAAAAAAAAAGGAGTGGAATCATCCCCAAATGTCTCTTGCCCAGAAGAAAGACTGAGTATTTCAGGAGAAGACAAACTTCCTCAGAGCTTTGAAGCTAAATAACTAAATACAATTTTCTTTTTTTTTAATATTTTATTTATTTATTAGACAGAGAGAGACAGCGAGAGAGGGAACACAAGCAGGGGGTTTGGGAGAGGGAGAAGCAGGCTTCCTGCTGAGCAGGGAGCCCAATGTGGGGCTCAATCCCAGGACCCGGGGATCATGACCTGAGTTGAAGGCAGATGCTGAATGACTGAGCCACCCAGGTGCTCCCCACATACAATTTTCTATGAAGATTTTTCATCTAAAGACAATAAATTTATTGAACAAGCAGCTTAAAAAAAAAAAGAAAAAATCAAATTCCATTAGATCTTAAGGCTTCAGAATAATCCCTTTGGCTCAATGTCTTGCCTTCCTGGCTCACTGGTGTGGCAGCACCACCTCCAAGGCTCTGTGGGGGCAGCATTATCTCTTTGGCTCAGTGGGGCACTTTAGCCAATGTGAGAGTCCTGTGGGTAGGGCTTTCCGAAACGAAACAGCCAACTCCCTGGGTTCGTGGTGAGTGGCAGCCCTGATGACCTCTGAATGACTCTGGGGGTCATGCATCCCTTTCCCTGAAGAATAGGGCAGGCACGTTCACAGCCAAATAGCTTTGTACTCCAGTCCTGTAGAATTCAAGAAGTCTGACAGCTCTCCTTCATTCCATCCCGCTTTCTCTCTCCCCTTCAGTTCCAACTGGCAGCGTCTCGGCTGGTATAATTGCATCTCTATTTCTGGCTTCTGCTGAGATGGCTGAGTAAGTCCATGAGTCACACCCACGATGTCCTTATCAAATGGCTTGGTCCACACCTTTACTGTGTTCATCAGAACAAGCCTCCTTGGTTTTTGCAATACGGAGAGGCACAGAGAATTTTCTAAATCTTTAAGTTTGGTTCGTTTTTGCTCAACCATTCCTTCCTCGATTCATCTCTCTACTCCTGCTTTTTATTATAAGCAGTGAGAAAGACCCAGGCTGTACCTTCAACATTTTGCTCAAAAATCACTTCAGATAAATATCCAGTCTCATTGTTCACAAGTTCTATCTTCCACAGAAGAGCAGAACACATCAGTCAAGTTCTTTGCCACTTTGTCAAACGGATTGTCTTCCCTACAGTTTCCCAGCCTGTTCCTTATTTCCATCTGAGACCTTGCCAGAATGACCTTTAACATCTATATTTCTACCAACATTCTGTTCAGGATGATTTATTTTTTCTCTAAAAAGATGGAGGTTTTCTCTCCAGCTCTCCTCTTTTCTTTTTAAGTTCTCACCAGAATCGCCTTTATTTTTNTTCCACAGAAGAGCAGAACACATCAGTCAAGTTCTTTGCCACTTTGTCAAACGGATTGTCTTCCCTACAGTTTCCCAGCCTGTTCCTTATTTCCATCTGAGACCTTGCCAGAATGACCTTTAACATCTATATTTCTACCAACATTCTGTTCAGGATGATTTATTTTTTCTCTAAAAAGATGGAGGTTTTCTCTCCAGCTCTCCTCTTTTCTTTTTAAGTTCTCACCAGAATCGCCTTTAATGTCCATATTTCTACTAACAATCTCTTCACGACAAGCTCCACTTTTTTTAGTGGGCACCTCCAAGTCCACTTCTACATTTTTAAGTATATTTGTTCTCATGGCACCCCACTTCTCAGTACCAAAATCTGTATTAGTCAGCTAAGGCTGCCTATCAAACACAAGTCAGGTAACTTAAACAAAAGAAATTCATTTTCCCAGGGTTCTAGAGGCTAGAAGCCCATGATCAAGGTGCCAGCCTCTTCCTGGCTTGTGGACTGCCATCTTTTTGTTTTGCCTTCATATGGCCTTTCCTCAGTGCATGTGGGGAGAGAGAGCCAGACAACTTTCTTGTCTCTTTTTATAAGGACACTAATCCATCAGATCAGGGCCGCACATTTAGGACCTCATTTAACTTCACGTCCATAAAGGCCTTATGTTCAAATATAGTCATACTGGGGCTTGAGGCTCCAATAGAGGAGTCCAGACATCCAGTCCACAGCAAGGACACTTCAAAATAGGATATTCAAATGGCAAATATGCATAAGAAAATGTAATCAACATCCTTTATCTTCAGGGTGATAGAAATAAAAACACAATGGATATTAATTATTAATTACCTAGCAAAATGCCTAAAATGAAAAGGATAGACAATACCAAATACTGACAAAGATATGCAGCAACTGAAATTCTCCAATGCCACAAGCAACTGGAATTCTCTTTATGGTATAAATTGTTACAACCACTTTGAAAAATATTTTGGTATCATCTACTAAAGTTAATATATTCCATATACTCTGACTGAGAAATTCCACAGTCACAAGATGTGAAAAATGTTCATTGCAATATTATTAACAATAGCCATATTTGGAAATAGCCCAAATGCCCATTGACATAATAACATATAAATTATTAAGGTATATTCATATAATAGTGTACTGCAGAGCAATGGAACTGATCAAATTACTTGTTATTAGATCAAGTTTCCCAGAAACAGACCCTGAGATGAGAATTCAAGTCCAATTCATTTATTTGGAAGTTAAGCTCAGGAAACATTACTAGAAAGTGAGGAAATGAGACAGGGAAGGGAATGTAGTCAATAAAGGGTACACTGGTAAGCCAGTTAGTATTGTGAGTAGGTAAAGTTTAATCCCCTGGCAGAACTCTGAAGAATCTGTAAAAAATACACACCCCAGAGTTATTCTACCTAAGGAGTGAGGGAGTATTTTTATGCACAAGCTCCTGTCAGTCATGGATGGAGATCTGCAGGAGAGTTACTAATCTCTCTGGGCTTCAGGCTCTCAGGTGGGGAAAAAAAGAAAAAAAGCCATCAGGTAGGTGGGATTCTGCCTTCTTCACTATAAGGGTAAGTCTTAGAGAATGTGGGCAGAGTAGTAATGACAGAGTCTGCCATACAGACCAACACAGATGAATCTCACAGGTATTACGCTGAGAAAATAAAAGCCAGACACAAAAAAGTACATACTGTGTGTTTTCCATTTATATAGAGTTCAAAACCAGGCAAACTAACTGTGCTGGAAGTCAGGAGGGTGGTTGCATTTGGGGAAGGAGAGAGGAGAGACTTGGAAGAGGTCACAGAAAGACTTGGAGATGTTTACACTGTTATGGTTCATACTCTGGTAATTCATTGAACTATGCACTTATAATCTGGACACATTTCTGTGGGTACACCATTTCCTATTTAAAAGTTTGTTGTTGTTGTTGTTTTTAAATAGGAGAGGAGAGGAAACAAGGTCCTTCTTTCAGTGCAGACTGCCCAGATAATGGCAGTCACCTTCAGCTGAGTGTTTGTATCTCAAAATAATGTCTGGAAATGGAGCTCCCAGTCGGTGCTTCTGGCTTGTTCGTTAGAGATAAAGCATAGAAGGCAGAAATACGACATTCAATTCCTATCCAGTCCAACATCTCAAAATATATTTTCTACTCGATGCTGCAGTGACCCTGCACTGTAAGCAAGAACAAGGAAACACGGGGCCCCTTCTTTCCACTTACGCAGGTGACTCCTCTGTACAAATTAATGTGAATTTCTTGTTTATTGAGTAATTATCATCTTTAAACCGTGTGCGCAATTTGTGAGACATGCACATCATCAGAGAAAAGAAGGTAAGAAAGACAAAAAGATAGGTACGGGAAGATCTCTCTCCCAAGGTGCAACCTTCCAATCAAAAGTGCAAATGATGTGCTTAAAGCTTTAATTCTCTCTGCTGGGCACAATATCAATAAAGAACTTAAAGCTCTGACTTTCCTAGATGAAAGGAAGAGTGTTTAATTGCCTCACTTCCTACCTATAGAGATTAAGACATATTTATGATGCAATAGACATAAGCACCAGAAGGAGCAAGAGCATCATGGAGTCCTACACTGCTTCGTCATGTTCAGCATCCAATACCACACAAGCTGTTGCAATCTCTTGGTAGGACAGGCTCCTTCGACAAATCTGATTTCACTTTGTCACAGAGAACAAATTCAAACATAACCCTTGTACCACTCACCAAAGCTGAACTCATCTCCCCATATAATCATGATAAAGTGGAGAAAAGTCTTTATTGAGTCAGAATGCCACAACTCTGGAAAACAAGACACTGGTACCCCCAAACGTAAAGCAACTAATTGCAAATACCCTTTCGTATCCTCCTTACAAGTTCAAAACTCAGTGGACCAGCCTGGCACTGTCACAAATTTCCTGGAAAAATTAATGGCTACCTTTTCAGGGATATGATTAAGAAGAAGAAAAATAGCTGGCAATTTCTGAGAATTTAGGAAGCGTTAGCCACTATTCTCAGTACTACACATGGAATAACTCAGTTAGTTCTCACAACAACTGTGTGGAATCATCCCCATTTGACATAAAGGAAGTTGTGGAGCAGAGATGCTAACTGACCTGTCAAAGGTCAGAGTGAGTGGCAGAGACAAGGTTCAACTCCAACAGCCCGGCTCCAGAATCCCAGCTCTTCACGACATGCATCGTCTTTCAACTTTCAGTGGAAATACTGTCACTGAAGTCACAATGCAAGCAAGCTTTGAAAAGAAAAAAATATTTAATATAACTTCATTTCCTATTCATCTTATTCTAAAAAGAAACGCAAAAGGGCTAATCAAAGAGCTACAGAAAGATGAAAGATGGCTTCTTTCTGTCTCATTCTTTGTATAATTTTCACAAAACTTCTTCCTCGTGAGACCTTAGGCTTGTATCAAATAATCAACTTTTTTCCAAAACCTCTTCAATATATAAGTCTCACTCAATTATGTAAGGTAAGAAAAGAAGTTAGTTAGACATTATAAACCCTTTTTTGGCAGATAAGTAACAATGGAACTATATAAATATACAGACAGAGATATAAGGAACCTAAGATCTTAATCCACGTTCTGTCTTTAACCGTGCATCCCTTCACAAAACACCCCTCAGTGTTGTATATGCATAAAGAACAAGACAGGTAGAGAACAGGACAGGTGGGGATTTGATTCTTAGTTCCCTAGTCTATTAGCTGGACCACAAAGAAAACTATATTTGCCATAACTGGAGATAGACCCGCTGCTGGAAACTAAATCAGAATAAACATCCTCCTTCATCCTGTTACCACTAAATTTACACCCAAATCTTAGCTCTTACATTTGATGGCAACATGTGTTAGACTGCCTTCTTATGTTATTATTTCTCTTATATAGTCACTGGGACAAATGAAATGGGAAGTGCCATCTTTCAAGATTTTATCTCTTTTATAATATAGCAGAAGTTCCCAAAACATGCCAAGATAGAATAATTCAATTAAGTTTATCCCAAGGTCATTCTATTAGGTTGAGTATTCACCTCATATTCTACTGCCCTGCTAGAAAAGGAAAGCTCAACAAACTTGCCCAGTCGAGCTTAGCAGACAGGGCAATACAATGTGAACCAGAAGACAGAATGGCCCAAATAACAGGATGCCTATAAAACAAAATGCCCTAGACTTTATTCCTCGCTGTAAAATTTAACCATGTAGGCTCTTTTCTATTATCAACCTCATCTTTATTTATACAGAGAATAAAATCTGCTGTGGACCTTCTTTGTCTATAATTTCAGGGTATTTAGAAGAATCACCTTTCATTTTTTCCAGTGAACTCCAGAATACTGAATATCTCAATAATAAAAAATCAGCATCATTTTTCACAGGATGCTTTCTGCAAACTCTATATGTATCACGACCACATGTCCAATTAGGTATCATTATCCTTATTTTACAAATTAAAAAAATCGAGAATCAAAAAGCTCGCGTTACTTATAAAGTCACACAACTAATTTAATCTCACCCCAAAATCTTTATCATTTTTTAACACTGTCTCATTTGAGCAACATAATAACCCCCTTCATTTACTCAGTTATTTCTCCTTCTCCCCTACTGAATCAATGAACTGAAAGGCATATTCCCAATCACAGATTTTGTAAACAGAAGAACCCCAGTCCCTCACCTTTGTGGCATCAGTCAGAAACACTCTAGGAAATAATAGAAAACTGAACTTAGCTCTTTTCATAGCAAACATAAAACCTATAAGAATATTCTAAATAATATTCTAAAATTCTAAATATTGTTAATATTGTATAATAATATTCTAAATTGGGATTCTAAATCCCAATAAGAGGATTCATGTAATTTATTTAAATTGGCTCTAATCTGTGATTTCAGATTATTCCTCCAACCAGTATTCTAGTGCTTTCCACCTTCTTAATTATGAACTCTACTTTGATATTAGGAAATTAATTCACTTTTTTAGTAAGAATTTAGTAAAGAAACTCATTTAGTAAAGAAACTCATCACAGGTTTCCATTTGCTCCTGACTCCATTAATGACTTTTTGGTATTATATAGGGCTTTTCCAAGAAATACCTTTTCCTGTGTATTTTCTAGGGCCAGGAGTAATTTTCTCAGTGACACCTAGTCATTGAATAGTTGACTTCCAGTCTTGATAGATACTAGTCTTCCAACTTAGAATCTTCCAAATCTGGACTTATCTTCAATATCAAACTCTACTGATTTCATGTGGGTGGTTTTCTTCTTTCCACAAGGGAGGAAGTATTGTTCTTGGACTTTGTTTTGCATTTCCTCTCATTCCAGCTAAGACTTCTGAGTCAACCTAAGCACCTGCATTCATTATCTCATCACACACAAGGTGTTTCAAAATATGAAGACGACCAAGATAAGATATCTTTATTCTCTACACATCTACCGACTTCTATGTAGGTAGTATAAAGATTCACACTTTATGGTCTCTAATGATTTTTGAAAAAAAATTAATAAAGTATCAGTATAGAAGAAGCACTTTCTGTCTTTAAAAAGTGTTATCTAGCCTGTAAATTGTAATGTTCCCATGGGAATCAAAACAGAATTGGGGAGTTTCCAAAATCGCACTTAGTTTGAGATGTAGTCAGTACAAATCTACTCTCTTAAATGGAGATTTTGGATATGAATTTCCCTAATTGAAGGTCTATATCCAGGACATATTAAAAAGGGACTAAAATCTGATGACACAATGTTACTCTCTAAGAAGAAACTTCTAATTAGAAATCTCCCTATAAGTGAGAGTGGGCTTAATTATTTTGATTCCTCATTTTATGATATTCCAGGATGCAATTGCTTTTCTCAGATCAGTTCATAGAGTCTCCTTTAGCTTAAATTTGACTAAATCAGTTTTATAAAAAAAAAAATTCAAAAGGCGATTTTATATGCATAAAGTTAATTTTAATGCATTCTAAAGCTCTTCTAATTCATTCCAAATTTAGCGACAAAAGTAGAGCAATTCTAACTATTTAAAATATAGTATACCTTAACTTATATAGTTTTTAAGAATACAAAATTTTAATAAAGAGTCAAAACAACCATATTCCAATTTATGTAGGTCCTGTATAATAAACAGTTTTTATCTGACCCAATAAAATTTATTAGTTCTGAAGAGGCTCTCCCAGTAATCATGAAGGAAAGAGAGGAAATTAAGCTCCCCAGCTTTAGAGTGTGGGAGGAATATATTGTTCTTGGAAATTGTCCATCTCCTTCCTGCTGTTCAATTAATTCCCTTTCTCTCACTTGTCCTTTCTACTTTTATAATATTCATATTTTTTTCTTCACATAAGTTATCTTGTTCTCTCTTTAGTTCTTGATCTTTCCATAATCTATATGTTTGGGAAATGTAGACTTAAACTTGAACTGTGGCTCCAGGTGGAGATTTTCTTGTTATGTCACTTAGAGATGCATGCTAGGGTGTCGTATTTAAAGACAGATGGCAGCAATCATATGAACACTCCATGTGGCTGGTTCTCTGTATCTATCAATTTGCAGCTGAGAAGGCTACTAGCTCAAGCATCTGCAATAATGGGTAGAAGAGAAAATAAAAATGGAGAAGACTAGACATTTTCACTCATTAAATGTGGTTTTATTCGCTCTGACAGAAAATCTACTGGATTTGAAAGTTCTTCAAGTGGTTGTTGTGTAAAGAACTCCTACAGAGAAGCAACGAGTTTCCAAATATACATTGCTTATTTCTTCAGAGTAGGAATTTTAACTGGGAGCTATGAATGTATACAGCCACCTTAATGTTTTATGGTGCTGGCAAATGAAACTACCTATCTTCTAGGGTTCCTTCACAGCTTGACCTCAAATGTGATAGGTTAAAACTAATGATATCATCCAGGGTCCCTCCCTTCCAGCAGTCCTCATCTTCATCTTAAAATTTGGCTACTCCTGTTAGGTGTATATTTCTGCCCCTCAAACTGTGTGCCTTCCAAAAATCCAAGAATCAACTCCAAAAAAAATACATGTCCATTGTTTCTGAGACTTACCAAGTTTCACTTCATCTTCGGAAATTCTGTTTCATCTGTGAAGTCCTAACTATAAGCAAGGCCTCTCTAATAAAGCTCCTGCTCCAGTTACCGGGCTCCTTCCAAAAATAGGTAGGTCCCAAGAATCACTTACTCCAACTGTTAGTCAGGTGATCCTGACTCCTCCATCTTGGAGTGAAGAGCACATATACTCAAGCCCAAAAATCTATGCACTAATGGTAATTACTACCAAATATAAGCTATTGTAATATACCAAGTTTATATATAGACACATAATCATGCATTTATACACACACACAGAGACACACACACACACATACACACACATACACTAGTATGGGTTCAGTTATTGTCAATTATTTCAAAATCTTTTTTTTTTAAAGCTAACTTTAAACACTGTGGCAGACACAACCAAAAGTAACCTCCAGGAAGTCATTTTAGGATGTATGGTCCACTCCCCACTTGCACAACCCCTTTCCCTTGTGTGTGGGTGGGACCTTCGACTTGCTTCTTACCATTACAATATAGCAAAGGTAATGGATGCCACTCTTTTAACTACATTACATAATGTGACCAAGCTGATGGATGTCACTCCCATGATAACTCAGCCAACTGAATTACTTAAGTCTCCAAATAAGATCACAGTTCCAATCAACACTTTGATTTCAATCTGATTAGACCCTCAACAAAGGGCCCAGATAACACATGCCTGAGTCCTACACAGGAAAATTGTGAAATGTTAAATGTGTGTTCTTTTTATTTTTTTATTTATTTTTTATTTGTGTGTGTGTGTGTGTTTTATCTATGAAATTTGTGATAATTTGTTACATAGCAATAGAAAATGAAACAAATATTTATGTACATAAACTCACCTGAATTATTTTATGACATCCTTCTTAATTTTAATCTTCTTCAAGATCTCCCTTCATATCATATCAAGCATGTATTTAAAACACCCACATCATACATCAAGAATATTTTTGCTGTGAAAATTGTAGAAAGAATTTTTATAATTTTATTTATTTGAGGACATATACTTCATTTTTTTCTTATTATTTAACCTCTATCCTAAGACAAAACCATTGAGTGAAGTTGTAGTCAAACAAGTAATGTAATGTTATGTTTTGTGGATATTTCATTAAGTATTAATTCCTTTGACTACAGGGGTTTCTTTCATAGTCTAGAACTAACAGGTCATTTTTTAGGTGGCACATTTATTTGCAGATCTTCTGAAAGCTTATAGCCTTTAGAACTGTGCCTACGTTACATAATAGATAAAATGGCCCTGCACAAAAACAAATTACCAAAAAAAAAAAGACAAATTTGAGAAATTCAATTCTAATTCTACTTCAGTAAGCATTTAATGAAACTTCTAGCAAACATTGAGCAAAAAATTTCCCAGCGGGTTCTGTTCTTATCCTCTTTTTTTCATGGTCTGATTTAGTGTCCTTGGCAGATCTCTTGTGTTCCTGCTTGATCTTTGTCCCACACAGGTTTGTACTGAAATAATGGCACAGTTGTAAAGGCGTTTCATTCTTTCTGAATATAATGCTCAAAAATCATCTTTCTAAGAGTTTTAATGAACTATATGCTCATAGTTCCAGCTGTTCCCAGTCCTATTAGTTAATACACAGACCCTTTCAAAAGTTAAAGCCATAGATAACTTGTCTCCTTCGATTCTCTTAAAAATGACTGCCTAAGTTACCAATTTTTCTGGAAATGACTTCCCTAACTGCACTGCGTCTTCCAGGCTTTCTGAACACTGCTCTTCTCTCTCCTGAGACGAATCTGTTCTGTGGCAGGAGGAAAGTTTTTATATGGCTTTGCTGAGGAGGAATAAGCTTACAAATGCTGAGCACTCCAGCTTCAAGATGCCCACTCCCCTCAACATGAAGCTAGCTCAGAAGTCATTCATTCCATAATGCTTTCCTTGCTGTGATATCAAATGTCACCTTCCCACTAACCCAGCCGGGATCTTGCTGTTAACCATTTTTTATTAACTGTGTGGCCTACATTTCCTCAACCATTTTTTACAACCATGTCTACGAAATTAAAAAGGAACAGATTCCTTAAGGACATTTACCATATAGCAAAAAGAAAGGGGACTAAACAGAACCTTTCTGCTTAAACAGATCTGAACAGGAAGATATTTCAATGAATAACAACATTTGAAGGTCATGAAAAGAAAGAGAGTAGCAAAGGTATTTGAAGTATACCTTGAAGGAACAAACTGTGGCAGAAGATGCTAGAAAGTGCCAGAAGGTATTTGTTACATTCTAAAAAGGGATTGTTGGATATGTTTCTCCATATGTCATTATGAGGCATGCATTTCTCTTGGGTATTATACCAACTCACAACAGGAGACAGACATCGATATCATTTTTGGCAGTAAAGACAAGGGGTGGCGAAAGATCTGCTCTATCGAATTTTCAAGCAAAAATATGAATAAGAGAGTCTTAAGACACCTAATCTTTTTTTAAATTTGGATGCTTTTGATAAAGATTAAACATTCTACTACATCAAAAACCTTCGATAATTCTACACTAATATTAGCTATTTGTCACATTATTATAATTAGCATGAAAAGGCATTATAGTGTAATGACTAATCAGCATGAATATTGGAGGCAGATAACCCTATGTTGGAATTTAGTGCCCCCCATTCATCGGTGGAGAGCCACTGGATGAGTCCATTAAACTGTAAGCCTCAATTTCTTCAATGGTAAAATATAAGCAATAATAACACCATTTTCATGAAGAAGAATAAATGACATCCTATTTATATACTGTTTTTCATAGGGTCTAACACATAGTAAGTGTTCAATATAGGCTAGCAATTATTATTCTATCTTATAGAAGAAACTACTTTTCATAGTTAGATACCACTCCATTCCAAAAATCATGTCATTTTCAAAATACATGTAGCATATGAGGAGGGTAAAGTGAGGAAATTATGAAGAAAAGGAAAATACAGCTAGAAATAATAAAGACGGTTGTGAGATACCATGAAGTTCTACATAGTTTTCTGGATATGAATCATGGACCTAACTTAGAGATGCCTAGAAGCTAGTGTGAAGAGGAACACACAATCAGACACATGACTTAAAAAAATAAAAATAGTCATGTTTAAAAGAATTATACTGAGAAAAAAACGTGTCACCATTCTAGGACCTCATAAAAAGGACACTATGTGAGGTGTAAACAATGTCCTCAATTATATTTTTACAGCAAAACTAATAAAAAAGAGTTTTGATTCTCTTAAGATAGCCCTCAAATTTGGCTAATAGAATAACACTAAAATGGAGTTTAGTGAAAGCAATTTTAAAACAATGCAGCTTGGGTTCATGGCTCTCTGATGAGGAACAACACACCAATAATTAAATATTAGTAATAACCAACCATGTAGAGTACTTTAAAATTCATGATTCATTTAATTCCAAAAGCTAGGTAGAGCTAATATAGTCAATCCTTATTTTACAGATAGGGAAACTGAGTCTCAAAGAGGCTCAATGATTTGCCCAGAGTTATGTAGGAGAAAAGTAACAGAGCAGAGACTGTTTCTTAATCTCATGCCCTTTCTTTAATTCAGTTTTCTTTTCACCACGCTGCTATGAAGTGGACTGACCACTGGGAAAGCGTAGAAAGGACTCCAGCCTCTGCCTCTCTCGGGGAGACCGACCATCTTCAACAGCTGTGTTTTGATATACAAAAACCAGACTGGAAGATCTCCATGAAGCATAGCTGTTTCTATGATACTAATAACTTGGAGGATTTACCAAAGGTCATTCTTAAAATGCAAGTCATTTATAAGCTCTAAGAAAATAATAACAATGTTTTTTATTTTCATAGCACTTTACACTTCTCCAGCACTTGCATAGGATAGTTTGTACTTCCTGAGAACTGGCCCCGTAAAGTAAACCAACTTGTTTACACCAAGTGAGACGCTTATCAAGTACACCTTTTGCAGAAAACTGCAGGTTAAGAAAGAGAAAATAAAATCTGATCATGGACGTTCTGAAATGAAATGCTCTTGCACCAAAAAACCTTAATTGGTGGATAAATGGCACAGAAATTGTTCATATGTTAAAAGAAAATAGTAGATGGAGCCTTACCAACTTGTAAGCTGATATTTTATAGCTCATGAATGAAGAAATGGCAGAAGCAGGCAGAGTAAAATTTTGAAAGGGAGGAAGAACTAATAACCTATGTTCAGACCTCAAATGAGATAAAAGATCCCAGTTGCAGTTTGAGAAGTTTTACTGCTACTTTTAAATATAACCCACAACTAAGCCCAAAATCTGGCTTTGGGAAAAACATTTGCTACTTTCTTAAATTATGGAATACTCTGGTTTCCATAGGATGCAAATATTTGGCCTGTCAGTAATTAAGTTTCTGTATTTCCTATAGGCAGTTGGTGCAGGGATAAGAGGTGGTGTGAAATTCAATAGTTACTAAAATTGAGCAGCTCAGAATGAAAATGGGCTTTTAAATTTTATTATCTAATATGGTTCTGAATATGGCAATGACCTAAGGATTATGAATATGGAAAACAACTCATTTGAGTCTAACATTTTGATCCTAGCACCTCATCTTGTTCTACGAAAATAACATAATCAGGTTGAGACAATATATGCAGAGCAAAGATTAGCCAATTTTAACTAATGCTTTCTGGAAATGGTGCACAGTGTACAAAAGGGGCTTTTATCATCTGGGTGATGTGTGCCTGGTGACAGAAACCTGACTTGTTTGATTACCACAGGTTTCCATCTGGTGGCAAAACGTGCTCCTTGTTCATTTTACTTAGGCTGAGATCTTAAACCAGTGTCTGATGGGAAACTGTCTTGAAAATAATCAGCCCACTAAAACCATGACCTCTTAGAACAAGACAAGGTAAAAAAATTTCTTTGTAGTCAATCAAAACAACAAGAAATGACCAAATTTTTTAAAAAAAATTTTAAGTTATCAAACAAGAAAACAGAACTGCTACTAAAACAGCATTAGGAAGTTATTCTTCTGCTATTCAGGGTGTAAGCTCAATTTATTTTATTATTTTATTTTATTTTTAAGATTTCATTTATTTATTTAAGAGAGAGAGAGAGCAAGAGCATGGGGAAGCCACACTTCCTCACACACCCAAGCAGGGAGCCCGATAAGGGGCTCGATTCCAGCACTCCTGGGATCATTACCTGAGCTGAAGTGAGATGTTTAACTAACTGACTGAGCCAGCCAGGAACCTGTAAGCTCAATTTTTAAAAAGCCATGTTGAATTTGTACTTAGACAACATTTAGCAAAATAGGTACTCCACCTATACCAATTACTCCTGATAATATACCCTTCAGTACCAGACCTCAGTCCTGTATTTATTTATTTATTTATTTATTTTAAGATTTTATTTATTTATTTATTTGACAGAGAGAGAGAGATTACAAGTAGGCAGAGAGGCAGGCAGAGAGACAGGGAGAGGAGGAAGCAGGCTCCCCGCTGAGCAGGGAGCCCGATGCGGGCCTCGATCCCAGGACGCTGAGATCATGACCTGAGCCGAAAGCAGAGGCTTTAACCCACTGAGCCACCCAGGCGCCCTCAGTCCTGTATTTAATACGGGGTATATGGGAACATCACTTGTTTCCTTTTTATCTTCTGTTTTGTTCCTTTGTTCCTTTTGTTTCCTGTGTTTACCCATAAACATACTTATATAATTAACAAGAAGTAAATTTATAGAAAATTTAATACTTTTTAATCTAAAAAGCTGGTTCTAGAGGTGATATAAAAGCTCACTGACACACATTCGGGTTTTTACTCTACTCAAAAGTCATTTTGGTTGCCAAATATTCTCTTGACATATGATACCACTTCTTTGTTTAAAGAAGCTCTGCCCCTCCGACAAGCTAAGCACAATGCCCTTCCTTCTCCTGTCACTGAAACAGACACTGGGTCATCCTTGTATGGCCATGTCCTTGTTTCCCACAGCCCCTGGACTGGAGTGGTGAAGTGCAAGTGAGAACTAAAAACAGGATGACATTTTTCTAGACTTTATTTCATTGGAGTCAACAGGAAAAAAAATGGAGGTAAAGGGGAACATATATACCACTTCTAGGTACTGAGGTGAGAAAATTAGGAGAAAGCACATCCTCCATTTAAAAGGATGGAAGGAGGTAAGTGACATCAAGGAAAAGTTTGTTTCTATTAGAAAAAGAAGATGAAGGGGATGAAAATGGGCAAAAATAGGATGAGGATAAAGGGTATTTTTCCAATGGCAGAAGGCACAGTGGAAGGGTTTGGGAAGCCTGTGAGGAGGCAGATTGGGTCAGAAATGGAGGCAGATGGGTAAGAGCACTGGAGCAGTTCAATGATAAGCGTCCTGGTGATCGATGGCACAGGCAGCTGAGTTTCTGGTGGTGACTAATCAGAAGAGGTACGTGAGTCATGATGGGATCAGTCCTGAGAAGATCTGGGGAGACATCAGGCATGTTCACGTTGGACATCTTGAGGCCAACGGATGAGTGAACACCCTCTCAGAGGACTTTGGTCAGAACTACCAGTCACTGAAAGACCTCTTTCCTCTTAACGGTAAAACAGTATTGCAGTTGAAGAAGGGGCAAATCCTCATGGGGTAGGAAGCCAGGATTTTACCTCTTTCCTCATTGGGCATGGTGTGGTGGCTAAAGAACTTACATCATGGAAGTGATGGAAGACCTCAAGTATTGCAGAATGATCTACTGTATTAACATATATATTATTTTCACTAATACAGGATGGATGCTCAAAAGAATGAGTGTTACTATTTCCTTCCCTTTGTCCCAAAATTAACCAAAAGTTGGTACTCTGCTTCTAGGTTCCACTGCCTCAGAGAATTTGAGACTTGAAAGTAAAATCTGTAGTGCATAAAGAGTAACTCCCTCATAGGTTAATATGAGGTGAAGACCCATGGAGTGAACAGGGATAAAGGCTGGTGCTGGGAACAGAGGCCAGTGAAAGAGACGTTTCCCCAGACAGGGTAGGCTCTAGGGGTCTTGGGAGATTCCATGAGTACAAGTAATATTTCTTTTTTTTTTTTTTTAAGATTTTGTTTATTTCACNAAAGAGACGTTTCCCCAGACAGGGTAGGCTCTAGGGGTCTTGGGAGATTCCATGAGTACAAGGAATATTTCTTTTTTTTTTTTTTAAGATTTTGTTTATTTCACACAGAGAGAGAGAGAGATCACAAGTAGGCAGAGAGGCAGGCAGAGAGCGAGGAGGAAGCAGGCTCCCTGCTGAGCAGAGAGCCCTATGCGGGGCTCGATCCCAGGACCCTGAGATCATGACCTGAGCTGAAGGCAGAGGCTTTAAGCTTTAACCCACTGAGCCACCCAAGTGCCCACAGGTAATATTTATGATGGTAGTTCTTTGCAGAATACTGATGGAGGCCATGCACTGATCAGCAGAGGTCTTCAGTGACCAAGCCTAAGGTCCATGGACAGGATTTCTAAGGTATGCACTTCTGTGCTTTACAGAGAGCATCAGTGCTCTCTGGAGGGCCATGTGGAAAGTAGCTTTTGCAGAAAAAGGAGCTATAAGATCTTGGAGGGCCATTCCACCTCCTACTTCTTTCTATATGCACACAAGCATCCTTCTTTCCTCCCTCCAAATTTGGAATCCAAGGAGTGAGAAGACACTAAAACACATGACTGAGATTTAATTTCTCACCTCCATAGAGAGTAGGGGCATATAGATTTTATTTGACTTAGAAAATTAAACCAAAATAACATTTCTTGTACTGAGGGGTGAGGAGGAAATACTTACCTATTACCCACACAAAATGCCCTTGCAAATTATTTAGTTATGTAGGTTATCATTTCAATTCCTCTCAATCTCCCAAGGTTGCTATCAAATCAGGATGTACCAAAAGCCTACATGTGCCAGTAGCAGTGCATACATTATGTGATTTAATCCTCCCAACGTCCCTAAATAAGTAGCATCGCCCCCATTTTTGGAATTGAAAAAAATGAGTACAGACAGATTAAGGAACTTGACCAAGACCACAGATGGTGGGAGGCTAGCTAGGATTTAAGTCTAAGGTTGCCTACCTCCAAAATTCATGCTCTTTTATTTTGCTGGGCTGCTACAAGAAGCATATGTAGAAGCACTTTTTATGCATAAAATGATACATAAATGCAACAAGCATCATTATTATGTTAAAAACACTGGGAATCAGAGAACAGAGCCGCAATATTCTCAGAGCTTTTCTCACTTCCAGGAATAACAAATGTACCTGTGCTTTTGAAGCACGAAACTTTGGGAGTAGGATATAAAGGAATTATTATTCTGTCTTAAAATATCATCATATAATGGTCAGATGCCAGGCATTCAAATAGGCTGTCATTTAGAGTAGTTTCAATTCTCTCTTGAAAGTGATCAGATCAGAGACAGTAATAAAACCAAGGTTATGTAAAATTAAATTTACCAGTAAAAATCAGTTTTTAACCTAAGCCAAAGGAAAAAAAAACAAAACCTGAGAAAAATTGCTCACTTCTGATTGGAAGAAAGTACACAGAACTGAGAGCATTGATCATCATGGGGAATACACAGAAGATCTATCATTGTTCTTGCTTCAGTCTTAAAAAGATGTTTCTAACTTCATAAAGTCTCATGAAATTGACACAACTTCAGTGAAAGTAAATCTGAGTCTCAGACAGGGATTTGAAATTGTATTCCACTCAAGTCTGGAAGTTAAAATTTGGTGTTAGATAAAACCAAAGTTTTATAATATATGAATGTTACTGTGTTAATACTTTATTAACTCAAGTTATGTAATTACCACACAGACGATTGAAAACCTATGGCATGTTAGAAGGGAGGTAGAGAGCGAGAGGAAAGGGGATGGAATAAGGACAAGGCTGAGACCCAAACAATAAGGAGGAAGTCTGGGGGACAGACTCCCAGATCATTCCAGAGAAGAGGCCCACGTGTCAAGATGCAATGTTTTAGGACCCAACTCTCACAACAGAGGTTCTGAAATTATTTAGCATTGTGATCTACCATCAAGAAGGAAGAATAGAGCAATCAGAAGATAGCTGTGCACTTGACATCAACCAAGAAATAGTTGATTTACAAGATATCTGTAAAAAATAAGCTAACTCCAAGCAGAAAGTTGGTCCAGTCTCAGGGGAACTGGTCCAGCTAGTCAAATAATACACAGCTAAGATCAGGATTCCAGTTCCAGAGAGAAGGTGACCCCATACATGGATACCACTTAGAATGAATGAGATGGGAACTTGGGTCAATACCCAGACCTGGGGCTAGATCAAGAGTGCGAGAAAAGGAAAACAGGTGAGATGTTCAGTCTTCTGAGCTACTCACACACCCTGAGTTCTTCCTTCGCATACCAGATCCCAAGTCTATGGGTAGAAAAAACTTCCTGGGGTAGAAGGGAAGCATGGTCCAGGGATAAAGAAGTTGAAATCAAGAGCCCAATGGTCATTACTACAATATCAGATTTATTCCAATCTCCAATCAGCCAAGTAGAAGGTGAAGGACAGAGAAAGGGGAGACTTAGTGATGATGTGTAAGTCATGCACAGGCCTATGAAAATTCATCCACATTATGGGGAGAGTATGAGTTTATAGCCAAAAGCTGTGGGTCTCAGCTTGGAATAGCTGGAAAAGACAGACGTTGACAAGAAATATATTCTACCAAATAAAATAAAAACATTTTAAAGCAGCTTATCCGCCCCCCACCCCTGTGGAAATTGCTCACATTAGATCCTAGATTCATTTAAACTAAACTTCATTGTTTCCTCCCATTCAGATGTAAAAGTCTGAAGAGAATTAAAGGTCACCACTCATAACTGCTAGTTATTAAGCAGGTGTAACAGAATGGGCTCAGAGTTAGTAGCTAAGAGAACAGAAGGTTAAGAGGCACCTTGCAGACACAGAGGTCGAAAGCCAGGTCTGTGGCCCACGCTCCCAACTTCAGCCGTTTTGAAGATCTGTCCATTAGCAAGTCTCCTCATTAGCAAGTCTCCTCCCTGCCCTCTATCTTCCCTAAAATGGATTAGCATCTTCAGGGCATTATCATGCCCTTTTTATTTTTTTATCACATTAACTTTCTTCCACAAAAGAAAACTCTTGCTGACATAAATGTTTGATTAGAAGCTTTCATATATTCCAATATGAAATGTTCTCTCTCAACCAGGGCTCATGAAATATATATCAAACAAGTTCTTTATGCAGCATAAAACAAATTTCAGTACTCCTTTTCAAGTGGAATAATAACTGTCTTAGACTATTCCTAATTCTTATAATTGGTTTCCAGAGGTAATTATTATATCCCATGGATATACATGTAAATTCAATTTTTCAATAAACCTACCCTATCCTGAACTCCAAAGACCAAGGATAATAACTTTCTTTGGCTTTTGCCCCAATTATCTTACTAGGGAACATGTGACTGGGGTGTTTTTCAGTAACCATACTTTTAACATTTTGCAAAATAATTCTTCATAACCCATTTTATTAATAATAACTTTAGTTTCCAATTACACTACATCTTTTTTAGCTTAACAGGGTTCAGCCCCCAAATCTTACCTCTTTTCTATCTGCACTCATTCTTACATAATCTCTTACAATGTCAAAACTTTAAATGTCATCTGTGGAAAAATAACTGGGCATTTGTATTTCTAGTCCAGACCTGTTCCTGAACTCCATGCAGATTCATATACCTAATCATTTACTCAATATCACCATTTGAGATACCTCAAACTTAACATGTCCAAAACTAAACACCTGATCTTCTCCCCAAAAACCTCCCCTTTCCTCATTATTTTCAAATTCAAAAATGGTAACTACATAGTCCAGTTCAGGCCAAAATCCTTGGGGACATTCTTGACCCCTGACTCCTGTCTTTCTCTATCATGCCATTTGCAATCCATCATCATATCTTGCCAACTCTTACTTGGAAATTTTCTAATACCCGATACTTTTCCCCAATTCCACACTAAATCCAAACCCCAAAATTTCTTCCCGTGTTTTTTTTTTGCAATGACCTCTTAACTAGTATTCTTGCTTCTCCTATCACTTCCATTTAGTCTACACCCCACACAGCAAACAGGGTCAACCTTTTCATTTAAGGTCAGATCACACCACTTATCTGTTCAAAATACTGCAGTGGGTCTTGATTAACTGAGTTAAATTTAAAGGCTTATTCTGGTCAATATGCTCTGCGTGATATGGCACTTTGCTACTGCTGTTAATTCACCTACTTTACGTTCCTCCTTTTTCGCTCTGCCTCAGCCACTGATCTCCCTGCTATACGCTGACCAAACCGAGCATACTTCCAACGGCAGGGTTTTTGTTCTGGCTGTTCTCAGCCTTATTTCACTTAATCCTCAAAATAATTCTTTGAGGTAAGTACTAAAATTACCCACGCTTCTTTTAAATTATTTAGAAAAACAAATTCTCAGGTCCACTCAGGGTATAGGACCCAGAAATCTGTGTTTTAACAAGACCTACAGGAGATTCTCATGTGTGCTAATATTTGAGAACCACTGCAATGTCTGGAGACATTTTTGGTTGTTACAATGTGCAAGGAGGAGAAAAATGCTACTAGCATCTAGTGAATAGAGACCAGGGATGCTGCTA
The DNA here is from genome assembly GCA_002007465.1 of Ailurus styani. NCBI lineage: Eukaryota > Metazoa > Chordata > Mammalia > Carnivora > Ailuridae > Ailurus > Ailurus styani. Next base: position 1,413,122 of record LNAC01000181.1, read on the forward strand.
AAATCCTATAATGCATAGGAAAGTCCCACAATAAAGATGATCTAGTCCAAAATGTCAATATTCCCAAGGTTGAGAAACACAGCAGTAGTATCTAGACCAATGTTTCTCAATCATTTTTTTCATTGTCACCTACCCTAAGGACCTTTTTAGACATTTTACACTTACCAACATGCCCCCATTAAGTTTTAGTACCACAGATATACCATATATCTGTCTATGTTTTGTAGTCCATTGGAGGACCACATTTGTGTATACGTAAGGTTTTTTTTTCATGCTTCCCAAATCCATTTTACTCTGGTTTAGAGTACATGATCTAGACCAATAACTAGCATATCCTGAGCAGACAAGTACAGTCTTATGTGAAGAAATAGCTTATCACCAAAAAAAGCTGCAGCATCTGGCAAATACACATTAGTAAGAAATGGGGACATGAATATGAATAGTTAGGGAGTTGGACTGGGGAGATGAGAGCTTATTGGCACAGGAGTACTCTCTCTCTTGACACTATGATGACCCTACAGCTTGGACATAATGACCTGATGTCATCAAGAGTGAGATGCAGAGCTGCCTTTGCAAAGTAATGAGAAAAAGATCAGAAGGAACAGAGTGGTGAGCAAGTCAGAATGAAATCAGAAGGCCACCAGCTATGTTCGCTGGGAAGGCCTGAATGTCATTCCCATCACTAAAGAAATAAGGAATGTCCTAGTGACGGAATACCAACTCCACTGAAATGAAACTTATAGAATATGTGATGTGGAATGTGGAAAATGACAAGAGGGAAGAATTCATTATGATTCCATTTTTGGCAATTGGATGGTGTTATTCCTTCAGATAAGAAACACAAAAGAAAGCATGTTTGACATTAAAGATAATTAACTCATCTTGGGACTTGGTAGTTTTGAGGAATCGATGCCTTCACCTCGGTTTCAAAGGACAGTGCCTCCTGGCAGAGCCAGTGGATCCCATGAGAGATCCTTGGCACAAGTGGGGCCCACCAATATGTGGGAGTGACATTGCCACTCCCTGTGGGTCTGAAAAGCAGAACATTGAATCAAAGAAAATTCTTCTTGAGCTTTATGGTCAAATGAAATTTGTCCCATTAAGTTTTGGACTTAACTACAGGACCTGTTATTCATTTCTTCTATTGAAACATAAACTGAGACATATTAAAACATAAAGAGTTTGTTTGAACAAAAACCAGTTTGAATCCAGCAGCACTAAACTGGAAGTGGTTAGGATTGTTCCACCTATGGGAGCTAGAGGAAAACCTTGTATAGAGAAGATGTGGAAACAAGCAAAGCAAGAAAATTATTCGATTGGCTATAGCTTAAGCAGTTGCTTTTTTTATTAGTAAAACCTAGTTGGGCTGCTTGTGATTGGTTGTCTTTAGGTTGTGATTTCTTAACCATGAAGCATTACAGGTTTAGGCTTTGGTTTGCTTATGTAAGCTACTAATGCATTAAATCCACCCTACTGGAATAGCCTTTTAAAATTAATTTAAGGGGCACCTGGGTTGCTCAGTGGGTTAAAACCTCTGTCTCCAGCTCAGGTCATGATCTCAGAGTCCTGGGATTGAGTCCTGCATCAGGCTCTCTGCTCAGCGGGGAGCCTTCCTCCTCTCTCTCTGCCTGCTCTCTGCCTACTTGTGATCTCTCTCTGTGTCAAATAAATAAATAAAATCTTTAAATAAATAAATAAAATTAATTTAACACTTCTTTCCTACTTCTCTACCTTTTGGAATGGGAATGTCTGTCCCACCAATGTGGAAGCATCTAACTTCTGAGGTTTCAAAAGTTCGCAGCTGGAGAGGAATTTTTCCTCAAGATAAATCATACTGCAAGTCATATCTGAGTCTTCCCCATATCTGATTTAGATGATATTTAAGTAAGACTTTGGACTTTAGAGTTGATACTGGAACCTGTTAAGACCTTTGGAGTTTGGAGGTGAAATAAATATGTTTTGTATGTGAGGTCACAAATTTGGGGGGCAGAATGCTATAGAATATTTATACTCCCCCAACAAAAAAAATTCCTATGTTGAAACCTAAACCTCAATGTGATGGTGTTTGGAGATGATCAGGTCATGAGGGTGGTGCTCTCACGTGTGCTTCTGTTTCTGAGGGCTTTTACTAGAGCCATAGGAGCTGGTTCAACTTACATGTAGGTAGCCTAAGATGTCAGGTAACCCTACACCAAAGGAGGATGAGAGTTGATGGATAAATTACCCAGCTTCTTCTTCCATTGGTGATACAATACAGAAGTACATTCTATGTGGTTTCTCAGAAGATCCCCACAGGAACCAAACCCCAACTGTCCACACTGGTAACCCACTCACTCGTGCTCACTTCATTGGCTTTCCCCATTGTTTCTCTCAATTTCCCCGTAGCTTTGTTGTGCTTTCTGGGATCACCTCCCAAATAAAATATATGTAGTTACTTCCCTGTCTCAGACTGATCTGGGGTAAATCCAAACTAAAAAAACAAAAAATAAAACAAAACAAAAAACACAACTGTTATTCCTTCATTAATACAGCTGAAGTATTTTTTAGGACTAGAAGTTAGACTTAAGAAAAATCACGTGGGGCAGATTCAGAAATATGTAGGTTTGATACGGTACCTAAAAGAAGGTAGCTTTAAGTGAAGTATTCATAGACATCTTTGGGCAGATGCCTAGTTACAGACGAGCTCAGTTCTTTTCAGTTATAGGGATCTTAGTTTCTGACTTTTCGCCTTTGAATTTGTCAAGTTAAGCCACTGCTATGCTTTGGGGAACCAGAAGACTTACCTTGCTTTCTGCAAGAGATGTGTCATTTTCTGTGGGGTGTGTCATTGCCCTGATAAGCTCTTCCCAAGCCAATGGAAAATAGAGACCGTTTTAAATTTTCATTAGCTTCATGATGCCTTATCCTGCTTGCCTGCTATTAGAGGGCAATTACTTGATGAGCTCTCTTAGAAGAATGAAAATGCTAAATGATGCTCACTTAGTGGCAACTTAAAAATCTGATCTCATTTCAGATCCAGAGTTCCTGCTACAGAAGAAACCAAGTAAAAGGTTGGAGGCACTTCATCAAGATGGAAAGAAGCTAGTTCCCACTAGGATAGAACATTGTAAGAAAAAAATCCCAGTGCATTTTTTTCTCAAAAAATTTGACATTTGTTTTTCTTATAGATAGACCAAATGAGTGATCCTTTCATCAATTTCTACATTTGAACCACCTTCCAATGTTAAGTGCCAAGATTTCACTTAATAAATTAAAATGACTAAAACACATCTTTATCCTATCCCTACTTCAAATAGACTTACACTTAGGTTTACAACTCAGCATTTTGACTGTTATATGACTTTCTGTGGCTTGTCCAGAGTACCATCCACAGTTTTTGTTGTTGAACCTGCATCCCTTCCCCTTTTAAAATATGATAAATAGAAATAGCTAAGCCAAATGACAACAGAGAAATCAAACTAAAAACGGTAAGAAGAGTCTTCGGAATCTGTTCAGCTAGAATGAAAACATTGCTCCACCAAGTTACGATGCTGTGGACCATTAGCATGTTTAAACTTCAGGAAAACCTATTTTAGCATTTGCTGCTTGCTTAAACTTGCCTGGGAGACTCAGAAAAAAAAAGAACATACACGATGAACAGTAAACACTGTCAGGAAATAGGTATTATACCCCCAGAAAAGGAAATGAAATCAGGGTTGGACCCATGGAACAAATATTATGTGCAAGGTGTATGTCACCAGTAGAGAGACTTACTTATGGAGCCTGCACTCACAATTCCACACAAAGAAGAGGAATTATATTAACTACATGCCTACCCAACCTATCTGCTCCTTCCAGAATTTCTAGTCAAGCAAATACAAGAAAGATCATTCTATCTGGGGCAGGATTTCTGAACCAGAGTTTCATTCAGAATGTTATTATTTTTTAAGGCAGTGATCCAAAAATTGAGTGTTAGAGTTGACTAGTGATTACACCAACAGCTTGAGCCAAGCTAGAGAGGAGGAAGTGAATGCACATCTGCTCTGACTTTAATGCCAGCCTCCGTTCCTGACACTAAGCCCTCAGAGAGCAGAGAGTGGGAGTGCTTAAATTGGGCACCATNAAAAAAAAAAACTTACTTACAGTAGGAAAATCCAGAAGTTTGTTTGGAAAGGTGTGTGTTGGCATTTCTGAAGGAGCCAGGAATTACTAACAGGTGTGCAGCAAAATCAGCACAGACATCCTCTAGATGAACTACTCTGTAGTGTTTTCCTAATTCACAAAGTATGAAATCCAAAGGCAGGTTGTAAACAATACATTTGAAATAGTCACTTAAGACATGAATTGTTTGAAAAGACAAACAGTTCTACCTGGTACTTTAAGACTCATTGATTTTCATAATAACTTCAGGAATACATATTTGTATTGATTAATCTCAGATTTTTTTTGAGAATGATAAAAGCATAGGTTGTGTTTAGATAAGGCAATATTACAATATACACAAATATTGAATCATTATATTGTATGCCTGAAACTATAATAATGTTATAGGTCAATTAAATCTCAATATTTTTTTAAAAAGGATCAGGCAACAACGAAACAGCAATAAAATATTTGTGATAAAGCTTATAGCTAGAAACCAGAATTTCTAGAAGGACCAATTTATTTTTGTAGATATGACTTATTTTGAGAATCACAGCTATATTAATTTCCTTTAAGTCTGTGATAGTTTAACATTAGTATATTTTCTTATGTGAGAAGTGAGGAGACCTCAGATACTATGACTATCAATTTGTTTTATGAATTTTGCTATTTAAATACATTTATCCATGAAATTAAAGATTTCACTTTGGCATTTCTTACTAGGTACACTGTTTTTCTCCCATTACAATGTTTCAATGCACCAGTTCTCTACAAGCTCTTCAGGAATAGGTATCATATATTCTTTTTATTTTGTATTTCACATACTAAATAGAAGCTCATTAAATGTCTTAAGACACATAACGATGTGTACTTAAAAATGAAACTCCACATTTGTCCCTAGTGTATAAAGCAATCCTTGTTGCCATTTAAACCAATTTCAGATACACAGTGATTAAAAAAAAAGATGATAAATGTAATAAGATACTAAATAGGAAATCACCAGGGTTTTATATCCCCTGGTCTTGATTCAACAAACCTGAACAAGAAGGAAATGTACATGTTTTCCTAAGTCTCTCAGCAAAGGGAGAATGTAATTTCTTCTATTCTTAGACTAAGATAAAGAGAGAAGAAAAAATTTCCCTGAAAATGATATAAAAATCATATGATAATGGAATAAGTTATCTTTCATGGATGCAGAGCCCACAAGATCACTTCTTGGGAAGCAGCTTCATAAGCAACAGTGACATTTATGTAGGGCATTCATTTACAGAGCTTTCACATGATTTCATTTCATACTCTTAATAGTATGGAGCAGATAATCTTTGAGGATANTGATTTCATTTCATACTCTTAATAGTATGGAGCAGATAATATTTGAGGATACCAAATGCAGAGCAATGAACTAGCTTGATCAAGATTTTACAGTAAGTGATAAAGTAAAAACTTGAGCTCAGATCTTCATAACTTGAGTGCAGCCTCAACCTGATATGCAAGAAATAATTNAGTGAGGAGACCTCAGATACTATGACTATCAATTTGTTTTATGAATTTTGCTATTTAAATACATTTATCCATGAAATTAAAGATTTCACTTTGGCATTTCTTACTAGGTACACTGTTTTTCTCCCATTACAATGTTTCAATGCACCAGTTCTCTACAAGCTCTTCAGGAATAGGTATCATATATTCTTTTTATTTTGTATTTCACATACTAAATAGAAGCTCATTAAATGTCTTAAGACACATAACGATGTGTACTTAAAAATGAAACTCCACATTTGTCCCTAGTGTATAAAGCAATCCTTGTTGCCATTTAAACCAATTTCAGATACACAGTGATTAAAAAAAAAGATGATAAATGTAATAAGATACTAAATAGGAAATCACCAGGGTTTTATATCCCCTGGTCTTGATTCAACAAACCTGAACAAGAAGGAAATGTACATGTTTTCCTAAGTCTCTCAGCAAAGGGAGAATGTAATTTCTTCTATTCTTAGACTAAGATAAAGAGAGAAGAAAAAATTTCCCTGAAAATGATATAAAAATCATATGATAATGGAATAAGTTATCTTTCATGGATGCAGAGCCCACAAGATCACTTCTTGGGAAGCAGCTTCATAAGCAACAGTGACATTTATGTAGGGCATTCATTTACAGAGCTTTCACATGATTTCATTTCATACTCTTAATAGTATGGAGCAGATAATCTTTGAGGATACCAAATGCAGAGCAATGAACTAGCTTGATCAAGATTTTACAGTAAGTGATAAAGTAAAAACCTGAGCTCAGATCTTCATAACTTGAGTACAGCCTCATCAACCTGATATGCAAGAAACAATACCTAATTATCTGGAATGATTCTAAACAGTATTGGGCTTTATCTTTAAGGTCCATATTAACTTGGAGAAACACTGAGGAACTAGTTTATTAAAATGTGTAATTTTTGGTCAACAAATATATATTAAATATCTAACATGCTCCAGGTTTGATGCTAGCTATAAGAGAAAGGATGATACAAAATTAGTAATATAGGTCTTGCCACTATGGAGCTCACAGTTTAGTAAGAGAGAAAGATAATTCCAATATGAGTTGTAACAGTGTATGCGCTTTGTACAATAAAAGTACAAAGGGAAGAGCAACTAACTCAGAAATGAAGAATCCCTCATGGAAGAGGAGATATTTATGTAGAGTCTAGAAGAATAAATAATACCTTGCTAGATAGGGGGCATTTCCAACAAAGGGAATTGTGTGTGAAATGTTTGGATGTGGAAAAAAAAAAAGAGGAAAAAGAAATGGAGGTTCAGAGAATGTCAAGCTACTTGTTGTGGCTGGAGAATGGAGTATATAATTGAGAGAAAGGAAATGCTGAATAAATCTGGAAAGAATAGATTGTGGCCATCTAGTCCTAAACTGTTNTCTTTTTATTTTGTATTTCACATACTAAATAGAAGCTCATTAAATGTCTTAAGACACATAACGATGTGTACTTAAAAATGAAACTCCACATTTGTCCCTAGTGTATAAAGCAATCCTTGTTGCCATTTAAACCAATTTCAGATACACAGTGATTAAAAAAAAAGATGATAAATGTAATAAGATACTAAATAGGAAATCACCAGGGTTTTATATCCCCTGGTCTTGATTCAACAAACCTGAACAAGAAGGAAATGTACATGTTTTCCTAAGTCTCTCAGCAAAGGGAGAATGTAATTTCTTCTATTCTTAGACTAAGATAAAGAGAGAAGAAAAAATTTCCCTGAAAATGATATAAAAATCATATGATAATGGAATAAGTTATCTTTCATGGATGCAGAGCCCACAAGATCACTTCATGGGAAGCAGCTTCATAAGCAACAGTGACATTTATGTAGGGCATTCATTTACAGAGCTTTCACATGATTTCATTTCATACTCTTAATAGTATGGAGCAGATAATCTTTGAGGATACCAAATGCAGAGCAATGAACTAGCTTGATCAAGATTTTACAGTAAGTGATAAAGTAAAAACCTGAGCTCAGATCTTCATAACTTGAGTACAGCCTCATCAACCTGATATGCAAGAAACAATACCTAATTATCTGGAATGATTCTAAACAGTATTGGGCTTTATCTTTAAGGTCCATATTAACTTGGAGAAACACTGAGGAACTAGTTTATTAAAATGTGTAATTTTTGGTCAACAAATATATATTAAATATCTAACATGCTCCAGGTTTGATGCTAGCTATAAGAGAAAGGATGATACAAAATTAGTAATATAGGTCTTGCCACTATGGAGCTCACAGTTTAGTAAGAGAGAAAGATAATTCCAATATGAGTTGTAACAGTGTATGCGCTTTGTACAATAAAAGTACAAAGGGAAGAGCAACTAACTCAGAAATGAAGAATCCCTCATGGAAGAGGAGATATTTATGTAGAGTCTAGAAGAATAAATAATACCTTGCTAGATAGGGGGCATTTCCAACAAAGGGAATTGTGTGTGAAATGTTTGGATGTGGAAAAAAAAAAAGAGGAAAAAGAAATGGAGGTTCAGAGAATGTCAAGCTACTTGTTGTGGCTGGAGAATGGAGTATATAATTGAGAGAAAGGAAATGCTGAATAAATCTGGAAAGAATAGATTGTGGCCATCTAGTCCTAAACTGTTTATGCTAGGGAATTTGGACTCTAGATGCAATAAGGAGCCATTGCATTGTAACCAAGAAAGAGACCTGATCAGGTATGTAAGAGCACAGTAATTCTGGTGACAAACTGGAGGCAGGAGTGGCTGAAAATGCTGGTGGGAAGATGAGGTAGGAGGACGTGGCAACGTTCCAGCTCATGCTGAAGAGGACTAGAGGTGCGGTGGTGACAATGAATCGAAACACTAGATTTAGATGACTGGAAATGTCTCTTTTGTAAACTCCCTAGATGGCACTGTCACTATCTCCTCTCCAGGGTCTTACCCCTTTGTTCACACTACAGTGTTTATAATGTATGGGATTAGATGTCGGTTTCTGTCTCCGCTGTGATTTCTTCAAGGAAATAGNAGAAAAAATTTCCCTGAAAATGATATAAAAATCATATGATAATGGAATAAGTTATCTTTCATGGATGCAGAGCCCACAAGATCACTTCTTGGGAAGCAGCTTCATAAGCAACAGTGACANTAATAAATGAACTAATAATTTAGGAAGCTGTTGGTGTTTAATGACACGCTCAGAAAATTGTTGAGAAATTGCATGTGCGCAATGGTTACTTTTATGTATCAATTTCTTTAGACTAACAGCATCCAGGACGAGTTACTGAACAGAAATACTGTTCAGTATTTGAAATAGTAGTACTAGTTCCTGAATAGAGCTCCCCTAGGCTTGCCGTAGAGGTATTCTGTGGACGTGGCAAACACCCACGGTCAGTTGATGTTATAAGGAGATTATCTCAATAATGAGCGTAATGAGATGGGGTTCACTCAATCAGTTAAAAGATCATAAAGGCCTTAAGAACAAAACTCTAATTTCCCCGAGGAAAAAGAAATTCTGCCTCAAGATTGCAAGCATCAGGCTGTGCCCAAGAGCTTCCAGCCTGCCAGGCTGGCTCTATTAATTTCAGACTTGCCAATACCCCCCTCCCAACTGCATAAGTCAATGTACGCGTGTGTTTGGGGTGGGGGGCGGTGTATGCTAAAGATTAAATGTTTTAGTTGAGGGAGAGGATGGACAGTTAGAAGAGAACAGAACCAGTATTTCAAACCTACCTTAATGTCACTTACCAAGATAATGCCTACAAGGAAAAGGCCAGTTCAGAGAGAAGTAATAACTTCCCTGCGAGACATGCTGAATTTCAGATATATGGAAGGCTCCACCAGACTACATAGAGGAGGCAGATGGAAATATGAATCTTAGGTTCATAATAGAAATTATTATTGTCAAAATATATTACTCAACTAGAATAAATATAGTTTCTAGCTGCTTGAAAAGCACATATAACAAACATTTATAGTGAGGTTGAAATTTATACACTGTAACTCATACATAGGAAAACATCTAACTCTAGTTATTGTCTGAATATATCTTACTTTCTAACCTATTCTACTCAAAATGTAAAGCTTACCTAGAAAAATAACTCAGTGTCTTCCCATTTAAAGAAGTTTCCTCCTGGGTAAATGCCCTTTCAAGTCAGAGTTGAAACTCCCTGTCAGGGCAGTTTCTCCTCCGCCACACACCCCCCCCCTAGCTAACTTTTCCTGCCCTAGGGGTATCTAGATAAAAGCAAAAGTTTGCATATCACCTGGGCAGTCTGGTGGGGGAAGAAAGAGTAAGGGTTTCTGGGTCCCACAAGCTGCCCTGTAGTTTGTCACTGACCTTCATTAAGAGTCCTCTTCCCCCTAGTTACTGGATACTTTTGTGTGCTTAGAGTAAGTGAGCCAAATCTTGGGACAAATTTGGAGTAAAGTATATCTGGAACCAAATCTGAGATAACTCACTTAGCCGCTGCATGTCTTTGAGAAAGTGGCTTAACTTGACTGATTTTACCTTACTCATCTGTAAAATAGGGTTCTTTCCTACATTCCAGAGTAAAAGGAGTTAGAAAGCAGTTGCTCATAGAAAGTCCCCTTCCCACTATAGCCGCTTAAGCAATAGCCACTCCCAGTTATAAGCTCATGTGCATTACGCAGTACTTTAATTATCAGAATCCCAGGTAATAATGAAGCTTCTAATAGTTATTTTCCTCAGCTGAGTCTCCATACAAATACTTAGACTTAGGCACTTCTTTTTAAAATTGACCTGTTGTTTTGTGTATCATTCCTGATACACCTTGATGGAGAGAAGAAAAAACTATATGAAGAGAAAATGAAGTCTCCTAGTATATAAAATTTTGTCCACAATCCCATAGGCCTAAGCCAAAAGACCATACTTTTAGAAGACAAACACTGTTAGGACAAGTAGAAACAATAAGTAATGTAAGATGTTTCATTGAAGGGCTTTACCTGAGTGATCCTAATGGCAGAGGCTGACCTCAATGGTGCTTATCCTCCAAGTAAACCCAGTGAAGTTCAATTGTTTAATGACAATCCTCTCTTGGTCTTTGCCTCATTGCTTGTCTGTAGACTGAGCCAGATTCTCTGTATGGCATCCAGGAACCAGCAAGCCATGCAAGAGACATCTGTGACATGCCATGAATTCATAGCAGTAACATCTTCAAGGCAGCCCACTGATGCCTCTCAGTGTTTTCTTAAGTCCAGAGCAGGGTATCTATCTGCTCATGGTAGCTTAACACCTGAAGTTCCAAAACTCCTATAAGGGAAAGCAAGAAAATACCACAGAACACAATAGGAGGCTTTCTTAGGGAGCATGATTCCTGCATTTAAAAAAAAAATAACCAAAAAATTGGCAGAACTCTGGTGATTGGCTGGTACCCCCATTGTGTCTTGCTCAGCACATGCCCGGGCACCAGCGTCCACAGCTGCCAAGGCATGCTGAAGTTACCTCTTTCTAGTGGTAGGTTTAAGAATGGGACTGGATGCTGGGCTTAGAAGAACCAAAACCCACCATGAGACACAATTCCAGTTTCTACTCTGTTGACAGCTAGCACTGCCTGAGCTTTTCTTGCTCTCAGTCTATTCATATCATTTACCCTAGAACCTCCTAAATGCAATCTGGAACCTCCCACCTAAGTTTCTTCAAGGCAGACTCTTCCATAGTGATGAAAGCATTTTTTTCCATGTGTGAAAACAACCAAATATTTCCCACCAGAAAAACAATTTTGGTTGTGTTTTTAAAAATAGTTTAGGGGCATCTGAGTGGCTCAGTCGGTTAAGCCTCCCACTCTTGGTTTCGGATCAGGTCTTAATCTCGTGGGTCATGGGATTAAGCCCCATGTCGGACTCTGTGCTTAGCGGAGGGTCTACTCCAGACTCTCTCTCTCTCTCTCTCTCTCTCTCCTCTTCTTCTCCCTCTCCCTCCCCCCACTCGTTCTCTCTCTCAAATAAATAAAATCTTAAAAAAATCGTTTATTCTTTTTCTCTTCTGCTCCACTGCATGCTCTAGTTTACCTTATTCCCCCTCAAGCCACCAGAATTATCAGTTCTCTCATTATTATTTAGTATCATTTTTATTATCATTAAGTGCCTAATGTAGTCTAGCCTTTTAGTATTGTTAAGGGTCTCAATAATTCTACTTCCAGAAATTTATTCTAATAATCGAGGACACATACAAAAATTTATTTAAATTATTTACAAGAGAAAAAAATTTAGAAACAAATAACCAAAAATAGGACTATGGTTAAGGAAGTTACAGTATACTCATATGATGGTCATTTTTAAAATCATCGTTAAAAAAATAATACATAAGAAAGTGATAATATACTTAATAAAAATATAGGCTATAAAACTATATAAAATGTTTATTCTCCTTTTCCTTCTTGGAAAGCCATTTGGCAATGTCTTATGAAAAGTTATATTTATATGCATATGATGCATATGTACATATCTCTATATATGCACATATACATGTAATAAAATATAAAATCTACGTACATATACATACATATCTATATCTTTTAACTCAGTAAATCATTTTCTGGTTGTCTATCCTAAGGAATTAATCCTAATGGATCAAAGATCTTTATCATATAATTATTAATGACTTAAAGCTAAAAATATTAGAAAAGTAAGATGAATACTTAAGCAAATGATGCTAGGAAGCAGCTACTAAAGGGCCAACAAAGATAACGCAATAATATAAGAAGTATTTATCATTTGAAAACAAACATGCTGAAACAATGTTTCTTGATTGTAATTACAACTAAAAAACACATGAATGCAGAGGAAGCATGCATGGCAGGTTAAAAATAATTCAAAACAACAAAAGCAGCAATGTTTGGGTTAAACCACCATTGGGTTTTCTCTTCTTTTCTACTTTTCTTTAGCTTGTCAAAATGTTTCTAATAAATATAATAATATGCTTTTAAAAGCATGGAGAAAAGGAAGTAACAGGAAGTTTTACTGAAACACAAAGGCTCAGCTTAGGACAACTGAAAAATGAGAACCCAGGAGTAAGGGAAAACTAGGAATGGAATTTCTTGCTTCTGATGGGAGCAACTGAATCTGAGGCTGAGTTGGTGAGGAGTGGACCAGACAGAGGAAAACTCCGATGCCTCCAGAACTTGGGATCCTGAAAAAGTATTAAAGTTGGCCTTGCAATGTGGTGGTTTCGGGCGCCTGGGTGGCTCAGTGGGTTAAAGCCGCTGCCTTCGGCTCAGGTCGTGATCCCAGGGTCCTGGGATCGAGGCCCACATCGGGCTCTCTGCTCAGCGGGGAGCCTGCTTCCTCCTCTCTCCTCTCTCTCTGCCTGCCTCTCTGCCTCCTTGTAATCTCTCTGTGTCAAATGAATAAATAAAATCTTTAAAAAAAAAAAAAAAAAGAAATGTGGTGGTTTCTCAGGGAAGACTGTTGGGAGTGGGGGGTGGGGAGGGGACTAATGTTACTAGTTTGAACACATGCCAATCTGATTACAGCTGGGAATTTTAACTAATGTCCAGCCTTTACAGAGTGCACATTTGAGGTCTACGAATGGCAGGAAAAGGGCTATATCCCCCAGAGTATATCCCCCAGAAGAGACTGACAAGAGGTCCCAAAAGACATCTGGGAGCCAGGAAAAAAGAAAAAAAAGAAGGAGGAGGAGGAGGTGGAGGAGGAGGAGAAGACAACGATGGCAAAAGACAATGTCACAGAAGCCAAAGTTGGCAAATTTGAGCAGCAGATGCAGGAAAAGATACCAATACTGCACCATAAAATACCTATTCTCAGATTATCAGAAGGAGAACCGAATCTCCTAATCCTTGGGTGACTGCTTAGTTTAGATGGAACAAATGAAATCATAGCATGGCAGTCTGGCTACCAACCCAGACCCAGGCAAGAGTGAAAACCTGAACAGGGCATAAAATAAGATGAAGACAGGGCGCCTGGGTGGCTCAGTCATTAAGTGTCTGCCTTCGGCTCAGGTCATGATCCCAGGGTCCTGGAATGGAGTCCCACATCAGGCTCCCTGCTCAGCAGGAAACCTGTTTCTCCCTCTCCCACTCCCTCCTGCCTGTGTTCCCTCTCTCGCTGTCTCTCTCTCTCTGTCAAAAAAAAAAAAAAAAAAAATTTAAAAAAAAAAAAAAAAAAAAATCTTAAAAAAAAAAGATGAAGACATAACCAAGGAATTGCAGGAACCTGGGAAGGTCTGGCCCTTACAGTTCTGCAGCAGGTCCTAGAGATGGTGGGACAACACCAGGCCTGGTTCCTGAAGTTCTCCCTGAGGGCAGCAGGTTCAGCAGCATTGACGTGATCTCACAAGATCCAGCAGACCCTGCCAACCTGTGGTGAGGAAGCTGTGGTTGATGCAGAGCCAGCCCAGGACCACCCTGATGGTGGACAGCAGCTCTTCTGCAGAAAGGACCTCCAATTTTTTGGAATGGCCTGGAGATTGTTGCAAGACTTGCCAATGGAAGCGTTCTGCCCCAAGTAGGAGCCAGCAAGAAACTGTCTCTCAGAAAAGCTGCTCATCTTGTCCTCTGTGCCAAATGCTTTGCTGGAGGTAGAGCTCAGCTCAGATGGAAGCATCAGAATACTGTGACTGAACACCAGAGCCAAGAGCAAGCCATCTTTTACTTGGGGCTCCTGGCCCAATGGAGTTGGCAGGGTAGCAGAAATGGTTGTTTTTAAGAGATCTGAAACTACTGGGTGGTTTACATGTCTCCAACTTATCTTTGGGGTGGGCGACTCTATTTGGATACGACCCACTTTGCTGCATTGCTTCTGGATTCAGGGAGCTATTCTTCTTTATCAGTTGTATCTAAAGAAGAAGCTTCACTAGTTGTTTCTGAGCAGACCTGTGAACTCAAGGATGTATATTCACCTTCTTCAGTCTCACCTGAATCACAGCAGGAAGGAAAACTGGCTTCTAGGTTGTAACCTTCACTAGAAACACAAGACAGCCTATGGCTTTTCTGAGATTTGCTGTGATGGGGCCCAACAAGGGGCTGAAACATCTTATTGCCCCTTCCTAGTCTTTGACTCCTGACTTCTATCACTGTAGATGGCCATCTCTGGAGTCAGGTTCCCTTTCCGGAGCTCAGGCTGGACTCAGGTATTCACATGCTGAAAAGGGTCAAGGTGAAGATGCCACTGGCCTGTGCTACCGTGAGCCCATTTTCCTCAGGCTGTGCACACTCATGAGGCAGAGAACCACATGTGGAAGAAGAGAGGTCTGGGAGACACCAAGAGCCTCTCTTAGCCACTCTCCCTCTGTGAGGGACTGGCTTGGGCCAGATGGGCACAGGAAAGACAAAGACCAAAGTTCTCCAGAACCAGCTGGCCCAGGCCCATCACCCTGGCCCCTGTGAATTTCCTTTGAGGCTGCACAGGGTCTGAAGGTAGAGGAAATTATCCTCTACTTCCCAGTCTCTGGCTGGGAGATGGCTTCTTTCCCTGGCACCTTTTCAGATGGCTGTACCTTTTTTTCTGCAAGATTGTAGAGTCTTCTGAGGTTCCAAGACACCCCCTTAAACAGCACTTCTGATGGGAGGTTGCACTGGTAGAAGTGAGTGGCTTCGACGTCATGGCACTGATTCCTTGTGAGTGTTCCCGACTGGTTAAAGCACATTCTCATGTGTGAGTCCACTGCTGGGGCTCAGTGATAACTCCTTGGTGGCCAGAGTGAGGAACCCTCTGGGACAGCAGCACAAGTCTCCAAGGTACAGCAATAGCAAGACATTTGTGCCAGGTCCATCTCTTACTGTCATGTGGAACCTACTTTCTTGCAACCAATCAAGTGGATCACACTGTGAGGCCAATCAGTATAACTCTGTAACCTCAGCTCATTATGCTCCTGAAGGAACCGGAAAAGAAAAAAGAAGAGCAAATTAAAGCAAACTAGAGGTAACAATTTAATCATCTCAAAGTAATAAAACATGTTTTAAATGATACTCTATGACGCTGAAGACCATGCTGAACCATGAAGACTGACACAGCTGGAAGCGTTAAAAGTTTAAAAATTATTTTTGTTTGTAAAAGCATTTACGTTTGTATGCTTTTATCCAGCAACCCTGTTTGTGAGAATGTCTCCACAGGAAATACATTTAACAAAAGCAGACACCTACATTAATAAGAGATCCATTCCAAATGGAGCTCTAATAGAGGAAAGGAAGAAAGAAGTCAGGAAGGGGAAAGGAAGGATGGAGATTAAAATCAAACTAAATAGTTTACAATCAATGAACTGCTCATATATATCTAAATGATAGATAAGATTAAGTCCATTAAAAATAATAATTAGGTGGACTTATAGAAATAATAATTACTTGGGAAAGTGGAATACAAAGCAATATTTACACTGAAAAATTACATCTTCAAAAACTAAAATGTAATGCATAAGATTTAAAAGAGGTTGGCACGATAATGTCTGAGGACTTCCCCCCCGAAAAATCCTTGATACTGCCATTACCAGTCATTCTAATGTAAATTCTTAGTTACTATAATTTCTGAATCTACATGTTTGTAGGGTTAGCATAAAATAAGGGAAGCATAAGAAGCACATCCTGTAAAACTTTGATTTAGTGCCCAGAATAAATAGCCTCGAAATGTCAAGTACATAAGACTCATTGAATGCATACAGTATCCACATAGTATCTATATGGAGAGCTAGACTAGCACACAAAAGCACCTATGATCTGTTGCTAACATGTGAAAAGTTGAGAGAAAGAGGGATTGGGGACACAGTAAGAGAAGGGATTTGGGCCGGAGGGCAAGGAAGCAATCAGAGCATTGAAGTGGAAGGCGACAGTTACCAGAATGTTCAACATCTCCAAAGCAGCCCTGACACCAATGTTAGGCCTTTCCTGGGAAAGTAAACAACTGGCTCCTCTGGCCTTTCTTAGTCCAGAGCAAACTGACAGAAGGGAGCCAGAGAATCTACTAAACAAACATCAGGGGTGCCTGGGTGGCTCAGTTCATGAAGTGTCTGCCTTTGGCTCTGGTCATGATCCTGGGGTCCTGGGATCAAGTCCTGATTAGGCTCCTTCCTGAGCAGGGAGCTTGCTTCTCCCTCTGCCTCTGTCTGCCACTCCACCTGCTTGTGCTCGCTCTCTCTCTCTGTCAAATAAATAAAGTCTTATAAAAAATAAAAAATAAATCAGGGAAGAGGAATCTAGGTCAGATTAAAAGCCACCCACATGATTTTTCTAAAGGAAATTTAACTGCCTATCAAGATGGAAAGTCAGAACCCAGAAGGTCCAAGATAAGGAGAGAAAAAAGTTTAAGCTTCCAAATTTATTAAAAATTTTGGAAGATGTAGTTTCCTTTTGAAAGCCAGATTGGAAGAGGAACTGGCTGAAGTCATTTTCACCAGCCTCTTCTCCCTTCTCCTAACCTCTAACCACACCTATTGACTTCAAATGACAACATCTCGTGCAACTCTTCCTGGAAGGCTGTATATTTCCAAGAGCACAGGCCTGGAGTCACTCAGGTTTTGACTAAATTTACAAATAGGCATATAGACATCTCCTAAATCCCAAGTTTGACAACTCTAACACAAAGACAGGCATAAATCTATGAAGTTAAGTGGTATGATTTCCTCACAGTTAAGCATTTCCAGACTGCACAATTCCTAGGAATGGTCCATTCTCTCTGAATGAACATAGATGAGCTAGCTCCTAGTTCTACTCCACCCCAATATGAATGATTAGGCCCACGTAATCACTGACTTCCAGGACCTCTTTCTTCCTTTGAGGACATTTCGATACATTTCCCAGCAGATTTCCTGACCTCAACACAGCTACGGCTGATGAAGCCATGCACCAGTCACAAATAATTCTTCGAAGTTTGATGTCCCCTGGACTAAAGCTCCCAAAGCCCAGAAGCTATGTATAAAAGGAATAACAGTAAATCTCTTCCTTGAGATGGATACAAAGACTTCCTCTGCACCCTGCATCAGAACTCCCAAGTAATCTGTGAGCGCTAGAGTTTACTCCTGCTGAGCCTGCTGAATCCCCAGACTTGAATGCCACACATGAGGCTCTCAAAGCCTTTAGAATCTATCCCTTTGTTGAGGCATGGGGATTGACTCTGCATAATTGGCATCAGCTGGATACAGTGTGGCCAGGAAGGCTGACTCAGGCTGCTTCCTCAGGCAGGTAACCCAGGACTAGACATGAACCTGACAGATGTAGAAACTCCAGAGTCCTACCTATACAGGGAGCTAGTCCTGGGTAAAATGCCCTTTTGTGACCTAAGAGTTATGGACACTCTGCATGAAAAGGATGTTTAAAAAGAGGCCTTCTTCTGGGGCGCCTGGGTGGCTCAGCAGGTTAAGTGTCCAACTCTTGATTTCAGTTCAGGTCATGATCTCATGGTCATAAGATGGAGCCCCAATATTGGGTTCGGTGCCCAGCCTGGAGTCTTCTTGAGATTCTCTCTCTCTCTCTCTCTCTCTCTCTCTCTCTCTCTCTTGCTCCCTCTGCCCCTCCTCCACTCGCTCTCTCTAAATAAATAAATAAATCTTTTTTAAAAATAGAAAGAGGCTGGGGCGCCTGGGTGGCTCAGTGGGTTAAAGCCTCTGCCTTTGGCTCAGGTCATGATCTCAGGGTCCTGGGATCGAGCCCCGCATTGGGCTCTCTGCTCGGCGGGGAGCCTGCTTCCTCCTCTCTCTCTGCCTGCCTCTCTGCCTACTTGTGATCTCTCTCTCTGTCAAACAAATAAATAAAATCTTAAAAAAAAAAAAAAGAAATAAAAAAATAGAAAGAGGCTTTCCGGGGTGCCTGGGTGGCTCAGTGGGTTAAAGCCTCTGCCTTCGGCTCAGGTCATGACCTCAGGGTCCTGGGATCGAGCCCCACATCGTGCTCCCTGCTTGGCAGGGAGCCGCTTCCTCCTCTCTCTGCCTGCCTCTCTGCCTACTTGTAATCTCTCTCGGTCAAATAAATAAATAAATAAATAAAATCTTTTTAAAAAAATAAATAAAGAGGCTTTCCTTCATAAAAACAGCACCACAGCTGTTTCTTATGTTTGCCCAGCCCAATCTAATCATAAAAAAACTGGTTCCATAGAACCCTGTACAATCATGGGAACCAGGAAATCCTTGAAACAGAAGTCTCAGGAAAAAAAAAGAAATTCTGATAGAAGAGATTGAATATAAGCATTTCTTCTCCCCCCTTGGTTTTCCCCTCTATAGCTTGAAGTAATAGAGATTTCATCTCCTATAGAAAAAGTGTGATCCATAGCCCTTAAGGAATTATACCAGATTAGTTTACCAGCTTTGGGATGGATTTGGTGGTTTTTATTAAAACTCCATCCCAAACATTAAATAAACTGTTGAGAACCTTTATTTAATTGCAAAATATTATGAACAAAGGACTAATCCACTGAAAATTAAATAACTTGGATGAAATGGAAAAATTCCTATTAAAGCACAAACTACCAAAATTGACTCAAGAAAAAAAAATTTAAACATCTGCATGAATCTATGACAGGCAAAGATATTGAATTAATAATTTTAAAATTTTAAGTAATTTTAAAATTTCCCAAATAATACAACCCATGCACAGATGGCTTCATTGGTTCATTTATCAAACATTTAAAGAAGAATAAATTCTTCACAAACTCTTCTAAAATAAGAAGAGAAAACTTCCCAACTCATTCTTTGAAGTCAGTATTACCCTGATACCAAAACCAGACAGACATCACAAGAAAACTATAGATCAGTATTTCTTATACAGACATAAATCTCCTCAATAAAATGCTAACAAACTGAACCCAAAACATTTAAAGAAAATTATATACAATAACTAAGTGGGATTTATCCCAAGAATGCAAGGTTCCTTTAACATCTGAAAATAAATTAATGTAATACACCAGATCAATATAATAAAGTGAAAGAAAATATATTATCATCTTCATAATGCAGAAAAAGCATTTGACAAAATGCAATATCCTTTCATGATAAAAACATTCAGCAAATTAGGAAGAAAAGGAAACTTCTTCAACCTCATAAAGGGCATCAATAATGCAGAAAGAGTATTTGAGAAAATCCAATATCCTTTCATGATAAAAACACTCAGCAAATTAGGGATAGAAGGAAACTTCCTTAATCTGATAAAAGGCATCTACAAAAATCCACAGCTAACATCATAATAGTGAGAGATGGAATATTTTCCCTTTAAGAAGAGCAATAAGACAAGAATGTTCACTTTTGCTACTTCTATTCAACACTGTACTAGAGGTTCTAGGCAGGGCAACTGGATAAGAACCCCCCCCCAAGAGGGCATCCAGATTGAAAATGCAACTTAAAACTATCTCTATTTATAGATGACATGATCTTGTATGTAGAAAACTCTAAGGTACCTACAAAAAATTTTAGAACTAATAAATAAATCTAATAAGATCACAGGATACAAGATCAATACACAAAAACCAATTGTACTTCTATACACTATCAATGAACAATCCAAAAATTGAAATTAAGAAAACAATTCCATTTACAATGGTGTCAAAAATGAAAATATACTTGGGAACAAATTTATCAAAAGAAGTGTAAAATTTACACTCAAAAACTATAAAACATTACTGAGGAAAACTGAAGACCTAAATAAATGGAAAGAAATCCATATTTATGAATCAGAAGGCTTGATATTGTAAGATGACAATACTCCCCAAATTTATCTATAGGCTTGATGCGATTCCTGTCAAAATCCCAGCTAACTTTCTTATGAAAATTCACAAGGCTATCCAAAAATAAATGTGAAAATACAAGTTACTTAAAATAAGTAAAACAATCTTGAAAAATAAGAACAAAGTTAGACCACACTTCCCAATTTCAAACTTATATCGAAGCTATAGTAATTAAGACAATGTGGTAACAAAGATAGACATATAGATCAATGAAACATCGGAGTTCAAAAATAAAGCCTTACATTCAGGGTCAGGTGATTTTTCAACAGATGTGCTAGGACAATTCAATAGGTAAGAAGAGTCTTTTCAACAAGTGGTCCTGGAAGAACTGGATAGCCACATATGCAAAAGAATGAAGCTGGACCCTTTCTTTACATCAGACATAAAAATGAACTGAAAATGGATCACAGACTGACTCTAAGAGCAACACTATAAAACTCTACGAAAAAAACAGAAATATCTGTGACCTTGAGTTACACAAAGTCTCAGATATAACCAAAAAGCAAGACAGCATCCTCAACCACAGTTCACCTCTTTTGAGGAACACTTTCATGAACTTAAAGGTTAATTTTACTTTTTTAGGCTAAAAGGGGTTATTTATCATTACCTAAAAAGAAAGATTAAAACAATGAGAAATTCCCCTTTAATAGGTACACTCCATTCTCAGTTTGGCTGTAAACGTGACTTTAGAAAATATTTGTCTACACCTGGCTAAGTGATGGCTTCCAGAATCTTCAAAGAAACAAGTACTCTGCACACTTTGGAGCTACCATTTCCTAGCACTTTCCAGAAACTATTTGGTACTGTGAAATAGAACAATAGGTTCTAGAAGAATCAGACTTCTGTTTCAGTTTGTTTCTAAGCAGTTAAATACATGGGGGGGGGCGGAGAAACAACTCAGAAACAGGTTATTTATAAAGTTGGTTTTTAAGCACTAAATAGAACAACAGTAAGGCTCTTCCATAAATGCAAAATGTCCTATGTTTAGGACAAAGAAATGGAAATCTTTCTTTGTTTTTAATTTGTCCATATATAACACAGATAGATGTTTCCTGCCACTCAAAAACATAATAATTGAAAGGAAAGCAATAAATCTTTTTACAAAAATTATTTTCATGGTCTCAACAAAGAGAAGAAAATATTTTAAACAGAACTTAAAATTCAAAAGCATCCTGACCAAAAGGAAAAGACTGACACATTCATCTGCATTAAAATCAAGAACATCAATTCAAAGAATATATATGTGTGTGTGTGTGTGTATATATATATTAAATGCAGTAAAAATTCTATTAGTTAAGGATATTTGCAACATTCACAACACTTAATGACCAATATCAAGAATATTATTTTGAAGTCTATGAATCAGAAAGGAAAAAGACAACCTAATCAGGCACTTCAAAAATTAAGGCCACTCAAGTGCCCAATAAACATTTGCAAAGAAGCTCAGTTTCATTAGTAATCAGAGATTTGCAAATTATACTCACAGCGAAGTACATAATATATCCTCCAGATTGGCAAAAGTTTTTAAGTCTGACAAATCAAGTATTTACAAGGATATGGGGTAAAAGGAACTTTCATATACAGCCGATATAATTACTATGAAAATAGTTTGGTCCAATGTAGTAAAGTTAAACATTCACATACCTTACAACCCAACACCTCCATTTTTAGATGTAAATGATGGGAAGTCTTTTGCATCTGTGTACCAGTTGACACATAAAAAGTATTAGTAGCAGCAATACCTTTAATAGATAAAAACAAACAAGCAAAAACTAGAAATAACCTAATTGTATAAGAACAGTAAATTAATAAATTACAGTGTAGCCATAAAGCAGTTAAAATAAATGAAATATACTGCACATATTCATGTGAATTTATTATACAAACAGCATTGAACAAAAGCAGCAAGCCATAGAAAAAGATACAAAAAATAATGGTACTTACCCTAAGGCCCCAAACAGGCAAAACTAAGCAATATATTGCCTATGGATACATATTCAGATAATACAACCATTAAAAAAAAAGGAAGTAATTATCACAAAAGCTAAGATTGTTTTTAGGATGGCTGTTGGGAGGAGGTCTGAATCAGGACGTGCACACAGTGGGGGAAGGGAGAGATTGTTAGGGTATTTCTGGCATTAAGAATGTCTATTTCTTCAAATGAGTTATAAGAGATATATACATACATTTGTATACATATTATATATATTTACTACATATTATATATATATTATTATATATATTATATTTGTACACAAATTTCACAATTGAAAAAGTCTTTAACTCATTATATAAAAAAGACAAACCGCTAAGTATACCATGTAATTTTTATTTTTATATCTTCAAGGGATTGCTGGATTGACACTTGTGGCCAACTTGAACAATAAATAACTGACTTTGTTTTCTATTAAATAGACAGATTGAATTTAATCAAGATGTTCAAAATGACCAAAATAATTATCTGTGTGGAGTAGAAGCTCAGAAAAAAAAGAAAGTAAGAAAACAAAAGGGATGCCTGGGTGGCTCAGTTGGTTAAGCATCCGCCTTCAGCTCAGGTCATGATCCCAGGGTCCTGGGATCAAGGCCCACATCAGGCTCCTTGCTCAGCAGGGAGTCTGCTTCTTCCTCAGCCTGACACTCCCTCTGCTTGTGCTCTCTCTCTCTCACAGATAAATACATAAAATCTTTAAAAAGAAAAAAAAAAGTAAAAAAATGAAATCAACTCTCAAATAATCTTTCAAAATACAAATAATTCCTAGGTTGTTGCGATGAATAAGGAGTGGTCAATGATCTGAGTAATTAGAAGGGTATGAAGTGAAAGATCCCTTTTCATCTGATACACTCTACAAGTAATTAGGCCACAAATCCTTTAGGCATACAAAGCTGCCTATTACTAGTTGTGGTGTGTTGACAAATTCTTTTTTATTTTCTCACATATTGGTCCATAAAATTCAAGCTGCAATTACAGATTAGCTCTCAGGTATAAATGATAATGTTTTTGTCTATTATGAAACATAATTCCTACCAAAAGCACCATGGCTTTATGACAGAGCCCTTACAAAAGAGCTTAATAATTTCCAGTTTTATACCTAACTCTGTGAGTGAGGTGCTATCTCTCAGCATCTATGTTCTAGGAGAAGACTATTGGAAATAACAGGTACCTGTAGATATATTACAGGGAAATCTTACATGATAACAAACTTCAGAAAGTCTCGAAAACATTTGTAAAGCAAAATATCTCAAGTCAAGATTTCAGGAATGCAAAGTGGTCCCACTATTTCTGCGAGCCAATATTTTCTGCTCTACAACCCTTATTTTAAGAACATTGACAGATTGGAAAATATCCAGGAAATTGTTTGAGAGGATTAGGAATACAGACAGTATCATCTTGTCAAACAAAACAAAACAACAAAACAAAAAGCCTGCATGGCCTAAGGATACTTATCCCAAAGAAGAAAGACTACAGGGAAACCACATAGACGTCTTCAAATATTTAAAGGATTATGAAAAGGAAGAAAATACCCCTTTTTCTATATGTCTCCAAAAGGAAGTCAATGTATCATTAAGCAGATGTTAAAAAGACAAGTTTCATCTCACCCCAGCAGAAGTCTGGGGTTTTATTCTCTGGAGAGGAGTTCGAACTTCAGGATCCCGGGCACATACCCTTGCATTCACCCTACCCCTTACCCTAACCCTAACCCTAACCAGAGATCTGAGAAATGGGGTTCCTGAACATATGATAAGAAAAGCTGATTAGCAGCCTAGTTGTTCTGGAGAACACCAAACATTTAAGAACTGGTAATATTTCTGAAAATGGGTGTAAAGGTAGAGGTAAAAACAGAAGCAACAATTGAATATCTTTAAAAAAAAAGGACAGGTTTCAATTCAAGAAAAATGAAAAGGAGAACTTTTTAAATTACAGCCATCCAAGAATAAGTGAGCTTTCTGATGAGATGGTAATCCAGCCATGGAAGGGGTTTAGTCAAAAACTGATAGACCATCAGGCACACGGTAGATGAGTCTTGCTTTGGGTGGTGGGTTGACGTACATGACAGCAAACATCCTTTTGAAAATCAAAGATCCTCTAGTTTCCTCCCATGATGATTCACTAACCTATTCTCAGATGTTGCTTACCAAAATGCTATGTTTATATAAAAACTAAAGTCATGCCATCTGAACATTCATTTTGGTCAAAAAATTAGAAAATACATGTTTTTCCTTCATTTGATTGTTTTGGTTGCACTGAATGATATAACCATTATTACTGAATTTGGACAGGATAAACCTGGAACACAACTTGTGCCTTTTAAGTGAGCTGCCAAGGTTTAAAAATAGCCCAGATGAACAAAGGAAATTGCAATTTCAATTCAAAGAAGAACTGACACTAGCAAGTACCAGTGTGATGATGGAAGAGTGTGTATAATCATTGTCTGAAGGCAAATACTTCAGTCAAAGAGAGCTGTAAGGACAGACTTCTTCTTTCTTTACAGTGTGAAATCTGAACTTTCCTGTCAGTGACAAGGTTAGAGCCATACACCACCCACTCAGAAAATGAATCAGACACAAAGAGCCAGATTCTCCCAGAACTTTAAAGCACTTCTGAAAGCTGCTTTAACTCTTTCCTAATACTGGAAAACAACAAAAAAAGGAAAATATCCAAAAATACCTGTGTAGCTGTAAAAAGATAATACATGTGATGCTACTACTAATGTTGAGGTAGTGGAAAGCATCCCAACAGTCCACAGGCAAGGAATAATTAAATAAAATATAGTTTACTTGGGCACCTGGGTGGCCCAGGTGGTTAAGCATCTGACTTCGGCTCAGGTCATGATCTCAGATTCCTGGGATCAAGCCCCATGTTGGGCTCCCTGCTCAGCAGGGAGTCTGCTTGGCCCTCCCCCTCACCCCCTCCCCTGCATGTGCTCTCTCTCTTAAATAAATAAATAAATAAAATATTTTAAAAATAAAATAAAATATAGTTTAGCCAAGTAATGCATTATTACAGTATTCCATAATCATTAAGATTATTATGTGTCATAATTATAAACTTTAAAATAACAGTTATAGGTGCTAGATAGACAATAAAACATTGAAAAACTATCCATGTGTTATGTTTCTTAAGAAAATACATACAAATATTAGGAAGCCAGACAAGATGACAAACTAACATAAGATTTTGACTCTGCCCCCATGCTTGACCCTCGAGAGGCTGCACAAATGAGAGGGAGATCAGTGGGTCTCAGAACATAAAACTATGCAGATGACATAATCTTATGTAATAAATCTTTTTTTTAAGATTTTATTTATTTATTTATTTGACAGAGAGAGAGATAGCGGGAGAGAGAGAGAGATAGCACAAACAGGGGGAGCAGTAGAGGGAGAGGGAGAAGCAGGCTCTGCACTAAGCAGGGAGCCCGATGTGGGCCTCAGTCCCAGGACTCTGAGATCATGACCTGAGCAGAAGGCAGACACTTAGCCACTGAGCCACCCAGGCGCCCCTTATGTAGTAAATCTTAAAAGAATACTAAAATACTATTACAACTAATGAATGAATTCAGTATAGTTCAAGATACAGAATCAACATACAAAATTCAGTCGCATGTCTACACACTAGCAGAAAGCTGTTCAAAAAAGACACTAAGAAAACAATCCCATTTAGCAAAGAAGAAGAAGAAGAAGAAGAAGAAGAAGAAGAAGAAGAAGAAGAAGAAGAAGAAGGAGAAGAAAATACTTAGAAATATTTAACTAAGGAGGTGAAAGATTTGTACATTGAAAAAAAAATAAATGGGGGTGCCTGGGTGGCTCAGTGGGTTGAACCTCTGCCTTCGGCTCAGGTCATGATCTCAGGGTCCTGGGATCAGCTCTGCATCAGGCTCTCTGCTCAGTAGGGAGCCTGCTTCTTGCTATCCCTCTGCCTGCCTCTCTGCCTACTTGTGATCTTTCTTTCTGTCAAATAAATAAATAAAATCTTTTTTAAAAAAGATAAAAGACACTGAAGACACAAGTAAATGAAAAGGTATTTCATGACCCTGAATTGGAAGATTTAACATTTTTAAAATGTCCATTCTATCCAAAGCAATCTACAGATTCAGTTCAATCCCTATCAAAATTCCAATGGGATTTTTCAGAGCAGTAGGAAAAAAATCCTAAAATTCATATGGAATTGCAAAAGACCCCAAAGAGCAAAACCAATCTTGAGCAAAAAGAACAAAACTGAACATCACACTTTCTGCCTTTAAACTATACCACAAACCTATAGTAATCAAGACGGTATGGTACTGGCATATACACAGACATATAGACTAATGGAACAGAATAGAAATCCCAGAAATTAACTCAGACATACACAGTCAACTAATTTTTGACAAGGGAACCAAGAATATACAATGGGTAAAGGATAGTTTCTTCAACAAATAGTGCTGGGAAAACTGGATATCCACATGCAAAAGAATAAAATTGGATCCTCAACTTATACCATATACAAAAATCAACTCAAAAAGGGTTAAAGACTTAATGTAAGACCTGAAGCCATAAAACTCCAAAAGGAAAACATAGAGAATAAGCTCCTTGATATTAGTCTTGGCGATGATTTTCTGTATTCAACACCAAAAGCACAGGCAACAAAAGCAAAAAATGAACAAGTGGGACTACATCAAACTAAAAAGCTTCTGTGCAGTAAAAGAAACAATCAACAAAATGAAAGGACAACCTATGAAATGGGGGATTATTTATAAACTATATATCTGCAGATGGGCTAATATCCAAAATATATAAAAAACGTTCATACAACTCAATGTCAAAAAAACAACCCAATTTAAAAATGTACAAAAGACCCTGAATAGACATTTTTCCAAAGAAGACATCGATTGGCCAACAACTACATGAAAAGCTCAACAACACTAATCATCAGGGGTGCAAATCAAAACCACAATGAAATATCACCTCACACCTGTTAAGATAGTTATTACCAAAAAGATAAAAAATAACAAGTGTTGGCAAGGACGTGGAGAAAAGGGAATGCTTGTGGGTGAGACTGTAAACTGGGACAGCCATTATGGAAAACAGTATGGAGGATCCTCGAAAAGAGAACTACCATATGATCTAGCAACCCCATCCTGGGTGTATATCCAAAAGATATATGTCTTAAAGAGACATCTGCACACTCCTGTTCATTGTAGCATTATTCACAATAACTAAGATATGATACAACCAAGGGCCCATCAACAAATGGACAAAGAAAACATGGCATACACACACACACACACACAGACAGTGGGATATTATTCAACCTTTATAAAGAAGGAAATTCTGCCATTTGTGACAACATGGATGAACCTGGAGGGCATTATGCAAGTGAAATAATTCAGATACAGACAGATAAATATTGTATGACCTCAGTTATATATATGGGATCTCAAAGAAAAGTCAAATTCACAGTAATATAGAGTAGAACAGTGGCAACCAGAGGCTGGGGGTGTGGGGAGGTGGAAAAGAGGAGATACTGATTGAAACATACAAACTTTCAGTCATAAGACAAGTAAGTCTAGAGACCTAGTGTGCAGTGTGGTGATTATAATAATAATTGATTGCATAATTGAAATTTACTAAGAGTAAATCTCAGGTATTCTCAACACACACAGACACACACAAAGTAACTATGAAAAGTGATGAGTATGTTAACTAGCATGATTGCAGTCATCATTTCACAATGTATACGTATATCAAAATACTATACTGTATATATTAAATATACACAACTTTTATTAACCAAAAGTAGATAAATAAAAAAAATTTTTAAAGAACACAAAACTGGGGCGTCTGGTTGGCTCAGATGGTTAAGCATCTGCCTTTGGCTCAGGTCATTATCCTAGGGTCCTGATCAAGCCCTGCATCAGGCTCCCTGCTCAGCAGGGACCCTGCTTCCCTCTCTTTTTGCCTCTCTCCCCTGCTCATGCTTTCTCTCTCTCTCTCTCTCTCTCTCTGTCTCAAATGAACAACTTAAAACACACACACACACACACACACACACACACACACACACACACACACAAAACTGTGAGAAAGCTCTGATGAAACAGACTTTGGTGGTTCCCAATCAGGTAGGAGTAATGAGGGAACTGAAGAAGGACAGCCTAGAGTAGAAAATGGCCCCAAACCGTGATCATGGGAATAGACTAAGAAGAACTTCCTTCTGTGGGCTTTGATCTTGCCTCAAGAGGCCCTGGATCACTGTCTACCTAATTAGCTCCAGGCAATAAAATAACAGGAGGACTAGCCAGGGCCAGTCAGAGCTAAACAGAGACTTCCATTCAGGGATGGATCCTGGAACTAGGAACGAGGAACAGAAAACAATAGGTGGAGGTAGATGAGCCAATACATAATTATTTGTTTACTTCTCTTTCTATGCCATTATTAAGACAGTAGCTCTCAAATGTGATTTCTGATCAGCAGCATCAGCATCAACTGGTAGCTTGTGAAAGCAAGAAATGCAAATACTACTCTCTACTCCAGACTTACTGTACCAAAAAGTCTCGGTGGCCCAGTATCCTGTGCTTTAACAAGCATGTCTGATGACTCTGATGCATGCTAATGTTCTAGAACCAGGGCTCTAGAAGATTTAATTCAAGAGAAGCAACTATCAGAGTACTATAATGCCCTGGAAGAGAGAGAGAGTGGATCACTCAGAGGTATGGCCATGGAAGAGGTCCACCTTACTCTATCTCCCCAGAGCGTACTCCCAAAATTGAGCACAAGTTCTAAAGAAGGAAGACACCAAGCTCAACACTCCGTAGTAGAAGAAGCAAATTAATGGAATGGCTAAAATAAAAACTTTAGGCAAAGTTTTAAAATAAAATGTGTTTTATTTTAAGAATAAAGAAAGCAAGGAAGGGAAGCCTCAAAGAAACAAGTGAAATATTATAAACAGCCAACCATCAACAGAGTCATGAGGAGGCAGAATCAGGAGAGTCTGAATATGAAAAATGTAATAGTTGAAATAAAAAGAGTTGAAGAGCAGAAATAATAGTATTATGAAGAAAGCACCTTAAAAATATAGGATGAGGTGGATGAGGTTTGTATGAGACCGTTTATATAAAATAACAGCACAGATAAACAAAATAGCACAATAGATCTTTCCAGAATGTGTATATGCATGCATCACAATGAACACAGATTAAAGAATAAATGACTAATGGACATATGAAATTGAAGCGTGGATGAAAATGAAGGAGAAAAATAAAATAAAATGAGAATGGCCTTGCCCAGACCATGATGTATTCTGCTATGACAAAAGAGTATAATGAACTCAAATCTCTGCCCCTGAGGACCAAAATTAAGATTCTTTTTTATTTTTAAGAGTGCCATTTAAAATCACTGTAAGGGGATACACAAAATAATAATAGTTGTCCTAGTACAGAAGAAATTTATGGATGTGTTTTTCATAATTTAAAAACACTGCAATTTTTTGTTTTTATAATAATAGTTAAGAAAAAGAATGAATGCTTTCCTCCAGGAAGTAGTTTATACTCTGAGATAACTGGACATTAATCAACTTATACATCTGTAATATTGAACTGACTTTTTCCAGTTATGAGTCACATGAAAAACAGTACTTTTAACAATGCAATGCCATTTTACATCAATCCTCCAGATAACAATACAGACTTTCCAGTCAGTAAATGTCATCAGAAAAAAAGAGAAAGTTCATCTTCATTTAAATTATCTAAGCTTCTGAAACTTGGGTGTCAGTTGCTTTATTTTATTCATCAAAATTTCCTTTTCTGGTGTTCAAGTAGGTTAATGATGAATAACCTTTATATTGTAAGATCAAATTGCCTGACATTTCTCTCTGGATATGCGTGAAAATTAGAACTGCCCCAATCTGTACCTAGATATTTAGAAACCACAATTGTCTACTTTTCATATAACAGTAGCTCAGTTCAAACGAATGTTAATCGTTAGCATTCTCTAACTGGTGAAAATGACACTTGAGTGAATTAGAAAACATCTGGTTTTGTCCCAGATCTTAACTCCTTTGGGTCTCATTTCTCTCATCTGTGAAGAGAACCAAACTAGAAGTCCTCGTAAGGCTCTTATGTCTTGATGATGCTGTGTGGTGAAGACAGAAAGGAATAATAAATTCAACTAATTCCCCACTCCTACTCTGGCCCTAACTCTGAATCCATCAGGAATATTCTGCGCCCTCTGTGGAGGGAGGATTCAGAGGACACAGTTAGGCACAGGTATACCTCAGGATTTTTTGAAATTGTATACCACATCAACAGAATTTCAAGCAGATGGTGTCTATGGCCTTATGTCCTATGTGAACTGAATAGAGAGATGAAGTTTAGCTCTCCTTTTTTTTTTTTTATTGTTTCCAATTTTCTCTTTTATCTTATTTCCTGGGGAAATTCCCATATGTTTTTCAATTTATAGAAGCTGCAGACCAAGGGACCATTACTTCTCAGGCTTGCCTTCATTGCCACTTTGAACTCTTTTCAGAAATGTACACAAGTAAAATAATAATAAAAGAAACACTGCATTATGAAATAAAAGGAGACCACTACTGCATATGTCCCTCAATACTTCATCTATTAAATTTCTTAGAACATTTGGCCCAGAGACCTGATGGATGTATGATAAGGCCAAAATGGTCGTTTGTGATTAAAATAAAAACCAACTTTAATAGATTGAACTCAGCCTGCCTGAAAATGATATTAATTTCTGATTTTCCATACTGGTGTAGGACTTATTTGAATTTAATCAACCCCTGCATATCTTCCAAGAATGGAAAGATACACTTAAGAGCATAGATGCATTTAAAAGCAAAGATACATTTAAGAGCATGTTATTTCACTACAAATCAAACTATAACAGCTACCCACTTTTTATACAACTAGCTCACTTCAAATCACTATTAAGTAACATGGCACAATCAGGCAGGTACTTCTTATGCTTGAATGGTTACCCAACTAAACAATCTGGCAAAAAGGAAACAACACCTTTGCATTCAGCCCCGATGAAGTGAAAGGTTAATAATTATAGTAGCTTGCATGTAGTAAATGCTCAGTGAACCCTGTATATCTAAAGAACACGAGAAAGAATAACTATCAAGGAACTTAGGATCTAAGGAGAATTAAGACTAGTACATGTTTATTTCCCAAAATGTTTCTGGAGTGCCCATTAAATACCAAGAACTCCCAGAGTACTGGGAAACTGGATTTTTTTTTTTTTAATCAGTACGACAGGGACCCTGTACTCAAGTCAATAAGCAAAATGGAGAGTTTTGTGAATGATGAGCTTTGTGAATAAAGAGTTTTGTGAAATGGAAGAGTTTTGTGAAAAAAGAGTTTTGTGAATAAAGAGTTTTATGAATAAAGAGTTGTGAAATGGAAGTTGAGAACAGTGGTAGCTCACCCTGAATTTAAAGATCACCTGGACCAGGTCTTGAAATTAATGAGAATTAGAATGAGCATAAAAGGACGAGATACAGAGATTCTAAGAAGGAGGAATCTCAGCAACAAAGCAAGGAAAAACAAGAGTTGTCAAAAACTGGAAGTAAGAAATAACAGAAACACCAAAGTACAAAGCTTTAAAAACTGTAACGCATTATTCCAATATTGTTTGTTTCCTTAATGTGGAATGGATAAAATGTTTGTATCTTTTAAGGAACAAAAAAATTAAAGAAGCTTTAGAAAATGTGCCAATCCGATGAAAAACATTAAGTTTAGTGTTTGGGATATTATTTTGCTAGGGGTGCCACGACAAAGTCCCACAGACTGGATGGCTTGAACAACAGACATCTGTTTTCTCACAGTTCTGGAGACCAGAGGTCCAAGATTAAGATGTCAGCAGGACTGGTTTTTTCTGAGGCTCCTCTAGTTCATAGATGGACATCTTCTCCCTGTGTCTTCACATGGTCTTCCTTCTGTGTATATCTGTGTCCTGACCTCCTCTTCTTATGAGGACACCAGCCATATTCGATCAGGGCTAACCCTAATGACCTCATTCTAACTTAGTTACCTTCTTAAAGACCCTGTGTCCAAATATGGTCACATTCTGAGGTCCTGGGGGTTAGGATTCTAACACATAAATGGGGAAAGGGACATCCGATTCAACATTTAACACATACGTATGTTTACACTGAGTTTAAAAGTAGAATATCCAAAAAGAGATAGCCTTAACACTGTAATTATAGAATAAGAGTATGGGTAAGTAAGTGCACACATGCAGAGAGTTAGAGCTGAGATGGTAAATGAAATTATGAAAGTGAAAAAGGCCACAGAAAGAAAAATCTACAGAGAAAACAGCAGCCAGCCAAGAAAAATGTATTCTTGATTTCTCTGTGTTCTTCATTAAGTTTCTAGAAACAATCTAAATGCAAATTGTAAAGTGTTGAGGTTGGAGAAAACTTTTCGGGCCACGCTCCTCTTTATTCCACTGAGAAAAATAAAAGCCTAAAAGTTGAGTGACTTTTCCTTGAATGGTTAATTTAAGAGCCAATATTCTAGTTATCACGCTTTAAAGAAACGTGAATTTTCTTTAAGGACTTTGAATTTTGTATGGACTTGGCATATGTAAATTCTAAATATATGGCTATAGATGAATTCTGAATATACTATTTAGACCTGTGCTGTCCAAATTGGCAGCCACTAGCTACACGTACCTTTTTTAATTTAAATTACTAAAATTCAGTAAGACTTAAAAATTGAAAATTCAGCCTATATTGCATTAGCCACATTTCAGGTACACATGTGATTAGAGGTTTCCCTATTGGACAGTACAGATATGGAATAATTTTATAACTGCCCAAAGTTCAATTGGACAATGCCCATCCAGAATATTCTAGAAATCAGGTAGATACTTCCACCTGAAGTTTGAGGGAGCTCAGTTTTGTAACTCTCTCAAATTATAAAATACAACAGATCATAGCTCATTTTAACTACTAACACCTCATATATTGTTTGGCAAAACAAACAAAGACTCCTTTCAAAATTTCTCTTGCCATTTTTCAACTTCATTCAAGTGAGGCTACACTTGACTTATGAAAGACCAAAAAACAATAAAGACAGGGTTAAAATAAATGAGTAACATTTGAGAAAAACCTAAAATGGCCCAGCATAAATTCTAATGTATTCCTAAAACTCTCATTTCCTGAAGACACATGGTAGATTCTTCCTCTGTTTCTAAAACACTATGGTCAGGTCTGTGAATGGCAGACAATTTCGCATTTCATCTAAATGTTGAATTATCCATGAGTAATTCCTTCACTCATATGCAAATTTTAAACCAAGAAATTAAAGTTATTAAGGCTGTTCCTAAATTCACAAAGAATTACACAATAATATAAAAAACCACAAAAATGCATCATTTTATTTTTGAGCAAGAATATGCTTTGATGAAGTTTATATTTGTACTGAGGAGAATGAATATTACGAGAGGCAGGAGGGTGACAGTGAGCATTTGACTGAGATTTGCCTTTGGAGCAGTTTCAAAAGCCCAGAGTATTTCTCGAAGTGTGAATATTCCAAGAAATAGCAGAGAAAAATGCAGACTGCAGAATCCCACCTCAAAGTTACAAAACCAGAATCTGCGTGGATGGAGTACTGGAATTTGCCTTTTCTTAAAGTACTTGTTGGGTAATGCTTCTGTCTACCAAAATTTGAGGGGAATGTGAATGCTAAAGTCTATTTGAAGGTTCATATGTTTGGTGAAATATCTGCAGAAATAATTAGCTGTTCTGGCCATGGAAGTTTCATACCAGGTATGAAAGTACCCCTTATAAAGTAGGTATCATTAAATGTCCTTGTTCTTCTTTTTGGAAACAAGAATAAAGACTTAGTTTTGTTTTGTTTTTTTTAAAGATTTTATTTATTCATTTGACACAGAGAGAGATTACAAGTAGGCAGAGAGAGAGAGGAGAGAGGAGGAAGCAGGCTCCCTGCTGAGCAGAGAGCCCGATGCGGGCCTCGATCTCAGGACCCTGGGGTCATGACCTGAGCCGAAGGCAGCGGCTTTAACCCACTGAGCCACCCAGGCGCCCAAGACTTAGTTTTAATTATAATTAGAAAGTCAGAATATCCTACACTCTGCTTCAGAGCTATATAGTCTGCACACCCAATTATGTGATCATTTGGGGTAAAAACAAAAATCTGAAGGTCATTTTTAGTCTTATTATCTTACATCCTCTCTGTTACTAACGTGCAATTCTTTAAAGATCAAACTGAAAGAAGTCTGGGCTAAAAGATGTGTCTAAGGAATTAAAACCATAGGTAAATATTAACAACTAGGGGATCTAGTGGTGCCTGGGTGGCACAGTTGGTTAAGCCTCCAACTCTTGGTTCTGGCTCAGGTCATTATCTCAGGGTTGTGAGACAGAGCTCTGTGTTGGACTCTATGCTCAACGAGGTGTCGGCTTAAGACTCTTTCTCCCTCTCTTTGCCTCTTCCCCCTCAAATAGAAAAATAATTTTTTTAAAAAGGCATCTAATTTTTTAAAGTTTGTTTATTTTTTTATTTATTAGCTGATTGATTGATTGATTTGAGAGGGAGGGGGAGAGAGAGAGAGCACAGAGGGAGAAGAAGCCCGCTGAGCGAGGAGCCCAAGTGGGGCTCCATCCCAGGAGCCTGAGATCATGACCTGAGCTGAAGGCAGCCACCTAACCAACTGAGCCACCCAGGTGCCCCAGGGCATCCAATTTCGAAATACTAGTCTATTATTTAAAAAGAAGAAAAAAGTAGTGAGTTAACATGTATAAATCTAAAATTAATGCACTCATTTGATCTAGTGTTTGATCAAATAGAAAACAAAGAAAAAGAAGGTGAATCCATTTAATTTACACAATTGATCTTGTCCAGTGACTGTTATGCAGATTCGCAGAGAATGCACTTGAATTTGGAGAAAGCTGACTCTATTTTTTTCAGTCTAAAATGTTGTCACAGAAGGGACAATTTGATACACAAAATATATACTACACAACATATACTTATATACTATATATGCACACACATATATAGTTAAAAGATAAACTGAAGCATATGAAAAATTTTAAGAGTTAAGTTAAGCAAGAATCTATTGGAATCGGGCAACACCAAACCGGAAGTGGTTAGAAGCACCCCACCAAGAGGATTCTGGGGAAAGGCTTACATAGAAAAGACTTGGGGCTCCCTGCTAAGCGGGAAGCCTGCTTCTCCCTCTCCCACTCTTCCTGCTTGTGTTCCCTCTCTCGCTGTGTCTCCCTCTGTCAAATAAATAAATAAAATCTTTAAAAGAGAGAGAGAGAGAGAGAGAGAAGAAAAGATTTGGAGGCAAAGAAAGGAAATTATTTGATTGGTTAGAGTTTAAAGATTAGCTGGCTGTTTGTGATTGGTGGTCATAGCTTTTTGATTTCATACCCCTAAGGCTTAGGTTTGGGTTTGCTTACATAGGCTGCCCCAGCTTTAGAGCCACCACAGTCTGTCTCCTTGTTTAATTTATATATTTAAATACACACACGCACACACACACACACACACACATATCATGACTTATTTTCAAAGTCACATTCATAACCCCTGAAAACCATACGTGGTCAGTTTTGCTTCATTTTCAATACAAAGTCTTTTTGTTCTAAATGTCACCTTTTGTAAATCTGCAACTTACAGTGCTTGAGAAGAGAACCCAAAGGGATGTGAAAGATGAAAACACACCGCAGCCTTTGATAAGGGCCAACTGAGCACTACTAGGTGCCTGGCACTCATCCACACCCTCCTTACACACTTCAGCCCATCCCCAAAACCCAGGCAGTGCAATACTTGGTTCCATCTTGTGCCAGGGAGCGAGCCAGCAAGAAATACCCAGAGAATTTCATGTACACTCTGAGATACTGCTGGTGTCATCTACTTTCAGGAGAAAGGGGTGGAAATTGCACTTATAAACTACTTTCCCTCTGCTAAATCATTTTACTTGGCAAGTGCTCTCAGTACTGCTGACAGAGCCCCAAGACTGGTAAGTAATAAAGAAGCATTTTTTCCCTTCTTTTTAGAAGTCTGAGCCCTCTTCATCAGTTGATTGCTGTTCAAATAAAGTAAAATGATGGCAGTAGTAGACTAAGAGGGCTCATTCTATTCTTTTTTTTTTGACTCCTGGCAAGAGGATCTATCACCCATTTGAAAGACATTCAGTCCATGAAAACAAGATCTTAACACTTCATCAAAGCTGAGGAAACCTGAGGACGTTTTTTGGAAGTCAGCCAATTAGGTGTATCTGCAGAGTTTGATGCTTTTCCCCCTTTTTCTTCTGCTTCTTTTATCCTCAGCTGTCTGAGTTCTTTTATCCTTAGCTAAACAGCAGCCCAGGAGCCCAAGGCAGTAAATGGGATCTGAAAAAACACCCTTAAATCAACCAGAGGCGAGTCCCTTTCATAGATGGCACATCACAGACTTTGCCTTAATCCTGTTCAGTCTAACTAAACACTATTAAGCACAAACCCAAAGGGCAAATGAGGATTATAGAGAAAACTTATGTCACTATTAGGAGAAAAACAATCCTCTAAATTTATGTAACCCTTGGGTTATATTTTGGTCGCCCTTCTGAGACCGTGACTCCTTGGAGGCAAAAATATCATCTCGTTCACCTCTCAAACCTTGGTAGACACAGGGTGTGGCACATGGTCACTGTTCAAAATGGCTTGGGGAATAAATGGGAATTAATTAATGCATGCAAGCATTTCCCTTCTATTACCTTAAAGAATTCCTTTTTTATTTTGTTTGATTGTGACCTGAGAGTCATAAATGTCAACCTTCATTCTAGTCTGTACCTCAGTACCTCTCAATTAGAGTCTTGCAGTTGTCCTCTAATTAAGAGCCCAGAGTTTTTCTATCCTCAGTACCACACACTGGCACTGAATCCATCTTCTCCAATATTGCTTTAATCAGGTTAATTCTCTGCAGAGAAATCTAGCATAGTTCCTTATCCTCTGGCAAATGAAGTCCAAAACTCCATACTCGGCATTCAAGGTCCATTACTCATCCAGCCACGTTTCTTGTCTCCCTGCCCCCATTTAACCAATGTACTTCCGGACATCGGCACTGATTTTGCATCAACCTGCAAACATGCCCTGAATGCCTATTTCACCATATTTGTTCAGCAGCAAGAATTTACTCAATGCCTATTACTAGCAAAGAATTGTGCCAGATGTTAGTGTTCCTGAAAACTCATATTTACTTTAAGTTTTCATCAGTAAAGTCATGTTATATTCACTAATTTGATTTAAAGGGGATCTATTATGGATCCTGTTACAGACAGAAAGTTCCTTATATACTCATTCCCTTATTTCTCTATGTGAATGTCTCTTTTTTCACTTAATTTTACCTAACATTTGCTATAAAAAATCATTATGAAGTAGATTTTATTTATCAAGAGTGCTAGGAAATTGGAATTATTTTTATGCTAGAAACTGACTATGGATCACTAAAAATGCAAATCTATAAATCAGAGAAAGTGAAGACAGAGATAGAGGTGAAATTTACCCCAAAATTCTACATAAGGTTATACTATATCAGATTTCATGATGTGGAAACTTTGGGACCTTTTAAACCAAATGTAAAATTACTGTCAGGTCAGAAATAAAAACCTTTAGAACTCACTCAACAAGCAAGAGAATGTTCAATGTTGAATCACTTAGAATTCTAAAACGGAAATATTTACCAGAAAGGGGTATCAGATAAATCAAACAACAAAGAAAAATTTAGTATCTTTGCATATAACAATTATTGTTTCCTGATTTCTTTGTGAAACAGAATGAATATACACCTCAGGAATAATTAAAAGCCCTATATCACAGTTGTAATCATGGGCAATAGAGTAGTTATAATAAAAAAGTATTAGTGATACCAATTATTTTCCTGCCAACCAACTTTATTCTCAAATCTGTGGTTTTCACGGCTTTTTGTAGTGTATAGGAAAACTCGGGATATAAGAATCCATTTTCAAACTATAAACACTGCTGACCAAAACACTTCTGGAAATTAAAAATATTCTTGAACATATCCAATTCTTTCATTTTTTAATTTTTTTTAAAGACTTTGTTTATTTATTTGACACACAGAGAGATTACAAGTAGGCAGAGAGGCAGGCAGAGAGAGAGGGGGAAGCAGGCTCCCTGATGAGCAGGGAGCCCGATGTGGGGCTCCATCCCAGGACCCTGAGATCATGACCTGAGCCGAAGGCAGAGGCTTTAACCCACTGAGTCACCCAGGCGCCCAGCCCAATTTTTTTAGTAAATATTTATTTGATACCTATTACATACCCAGGCATTAGGCTCCCGTGTGGTTTCCAGTTTCAAAGAGCTTGCTATCTAGTGTGATAATTAAAACTGATGAGCTAGTATCTATAGTCACATTTGAACAATGTCTGCGCATCAGAGAGCTATGATTAAAACCATTGAGGTTATACACAGTTGTATAGGGTTCAAGCACAGATTCTTAGTCTTACTCTCTGTGTGACCTAGCAGGTCACTTAACCTCTCTGGTCTATGAAGTTTCTTCACGTGAAAAATAAGAATTTAAGAACAACTACCTTGTAGGGTTGATTTGAACATAAAACATTCCCTGGCACAAGGTAACTGCTCTGTAAATAATTGTTTTTGTTACTGTTATTGGTGGAAGTGGTAATGTTTCCGTAGGGCTGGGCTCTGAAGAATGTATGGGATTTTACCTAACCAACAAGAGAGGGACGTGTATGTTACAGGAAATAGCAAGTGAAAAGAGATTTGAAAACGCATATATTCAAAAATGAGAAAATAACTCTGTATTCTTATATTGAGTACCAGTTGGGACACTGGATGAAGAAGAGATGAAAGGCAAGTTAAGACAAGGCTGTGAAGATTAAAATTGTCATACCTTCCATCCAATACAGATTGGGATTTTCAGTTGTTAGACCGAAGAGACACTGGTGCCTAGAAAAAATGGTGAACACAAATACAAGCAACAGAAACTTTATTGGAGAAAAAAAGCATGTATCAATTCTACTCAACAAGGCATGAGTCATATGTACTTGGCATCTCATATATTTTGAAAATTCACTTGCTCTCTGTCTCTCTCACAGAGAGAAAAGAAAGAGAGAGACAGAGAGAGAAAAAGAATATGAGAGTGAATATCTATTCTCTGCCTCTAAAGTAAGTATTTTTACTGAATGTGTGGGGTTTGTTTCCTTTCTGAAATAATGAAAATTTGTTCCAGTCTCATCATTTTCTCTTTTAAGAATTGTCATTACCATTGACAAGAGGTAAAAAATGAAAACAAAATCATTTCTGTCTGGTTGATGGAACTCTGTAGACAGAAGCATCAGTACATATTCATTTGAACAATTAACATCTCAAATAAAAAACATTGTGCCAATCTACTTCATTTTAAAAATAAAGCTACTCTATATCGTGTTCTAAAAACCACAGAAATAAAAAAGGATATATTGAAATCCTTAAGTAATTCTGTTTTCTTCTTTTCCTCCAACTTTTTGAGATATAATTGATATATAACATTGTGTAAGTTTAAAGTATACAAAGTATTAATTTGATATGCTCATATATTACAAAATGATTACCACCATAGCATTAGCTAACACCTCCATCACATCACATAATTACCATTTCTTTCTTGTGATGAGAACATTTAAGATTTATCTCTTAGCAACTTGGGAGTATTTAATACAATATTATTAATGATAATCACCATGCCACACACCACACCGTCAGAACTTATTCATCTATTAACTAGATGTTTGTGCCCTCTGACCAGCATCTCTCCATTTCTCCCATCCCTGGCTCCTTTTAACCACCATTCTACTCTGTTTCTATGAATTCAGCTCTCCTAGATTCTACATATGAAATCATAAAGTGCTTGTCTTTCTCTGTCTGACTTATTTCACTTAGCATAATGCCCTCAAGACCCACCCATGTTGTCACAAATGACAAAATTTCCTTCTTTTGTATGGCTGAATAATATTCCATTGTACACACCCCCCCCCATACTTTCCTTTATCTATTCATCCACTGATGGACACTCAGGCTGTTTCCATATCTTGGCTATTGTGAATAAGGCTGCCACAAACCTGGGAATGCTAATATAGCTTTGAAGTATTGATTTCATTTCCTTCAGATATATAACAAGAAGTTCGATCACTAGATCTTTGATAGCTCTATATTTAACTTTTTGAGGAACCTCTATAGTATTTTCCATGGTGTCGGTACCAATTTATATTCCTACTAACAGTGCAAAAAGGTTTGTCTATTTTCAAAATTGACATATCAACTGAAATTGGCCAAACAAATCCTACTCAAGGAGCCGAATGTATCTAGGATATGAGGTCTCTTAATTAAGATTTGAGTAACCAGAAAAAAACAGAAAACGTGCAGGTGTGTGAAGTTTCAATAGATAAGAGAGGAGAAGAATGTCCACCTCGCCAGCCTCGCTACTTACTGATATTTCTACCAGATCTCCCTAATATACAAATAAATTCAGATGTAAGCTTGACTTCTAAGTGTGTTTGGTGAACACACCAAATCATCTCATGTTTTAGGGTGTTGTATCTCAATTTCAGACCACAAACAGCAGAATTACTTAGAATGCTTATTAAAAATGAAAATGTATGGGATCCACCCCAGACCTACTGAATATCTGCTGAGTAGCCCCATAAATACGATTTTTTTAACAAACTTTCTTGGATAATTCTTATGAACAGCAAATTTGAGAATGAGCATACTTGGATTTCCATTTGGTTTTCCAAAAGATAAAGGATTTTATGTTTAAAGTAGCTATTGGGCATCTAAGAAGCACCTTATTTTATGTTAAGTGATTAAAGGGATATCAGGTCCACTTCTTACCCTTAAGAAGCTTATAGCAGTGGGAGAGTAAAAATGCCAGAGAGAGATCAGCAATATTACACTGAATGCCTACTATGGACCAGGGACTGTGCTATGCTTTTGGCAAAAAGGACCTCATGCAATATCACAATAATCCTGAAAAAATGAGGTTTTTAAGTGGAGCCCAACTCATGCATACCCTTTCTACTAGAGGTGAGAAGGTAAATCCATAAGGCAGAATAAGATCTATAAAACATGAGCAATGTAAACAGTCCTGTAAGAGTCACTCACACACATTCCCATCATCAACACAAATGGCCACATGTGAGAAGTGTACATTCCCGGTTATCTCCCCAAGAAGCACAAAGAAAGTGGGAATCACTGCAGGCTTCACCACACCAAACTTCTAAGATACAACTGGGACTTCATTCAGGAGGGAGGAACTTACAAATAACTTATACAAGAACATGACACTGGAAAACTACAAGAATCTGGTCTCAAAGTTTTCTGATTTCAATAAATCTAAGCTCCAAAATAGAGAAGAAAAGGGCCCCAGGAACCCACTTTTTTCCTACTCTAAGAAATCTTCTCTGGCTCTCCTGACCTCTACCTAGGCCAGGTGAAGGATCTTTCCAAGGTACTCCTATACCTCAATTAATAACGTGTGCCTACCAGTATAAGTGTATAGATAGATAGATAGATAGATAGATAGGTAGATAGATAGATAATCTCCAATATCATCAACCTAGATACACCCTAACACATAGTACATACATACTTGCTGAATTTACATGTAAACATTACAATTGTATGATTTATCTATTACATAGTTATACATATTTATTTGATTGAGAGAGACAGAAAAAGCAACCTATAGATGATAACTGGAAATGGGCTTTGACATATGGGTAGGATTTTATTTTATTTTTTTTTAAAGATTTTTTATTTATTTATTTGACAGAGGGAGAGAGATCACAGGAGGCAGAGAGGCAGGCAGTGGGGGGGGAAGCAGGCTCCCCGCTGAGCAGAGAGCCCGATGCGGGCCTCGATCCCAAGACCCTGAGATCATGACCTGAGCCGAAAGCAGAGGCTTTAACCCACTGAGCCACCCAGGCACCCTGGGTAGGATTTTAAAAGGCAGAGATGGGAAGGGAAAGAATTCCATACATTCAGGAAAATATAAGAAATTAAGAAATGGCCTAGAAGCAAGAAAGCAAGAGATTCTCAATTTGGCGAGAGCAGAAGAACATATATCAACAGAGAAATAAGGCTTGACTGTGTGCTATGTTTTTCCAAAGTTCATACTCAAACAGGCAATGGGTGGCTGTTGAGGTGAGCTTTTATGAAAATAAGTCTGATAACCAAGTATAGGATAGATTGGAGAAACCAGCCATAGTCATCACATGTGGCTATCACGACAGTCAAGCTAAGAAGTAATGTTCTGGTGGCAAGAGGACCGGAGAAAAAGAGAATGGGTAAGAAAGACGCTGCAGTGGTAGATTCTACATGATTTGGTAGTTGTTTGGGTGTAGGAAACCAAGAAGAAGGGTCAAAGTTGACTGAAGTCTAAACCTTGCACACTGGAAGAACAGTAGCCAACAGGCTGAGGGTCCACAGATTCAAGAGATAAAATTTCAAATTTAATTGATGGCATTGAAAGAAAGATCAAGACTAGAGAAGAAGAATTGGAAGACATACTAATAGGGGTAATA
The DNA here is from genome assembly GCA_002007465.1 of Ailurus styani. Taxonomy (NCBI): domain Eukaryota; kingdom Metazoa; phylum Chordata; class Mammalia; order Carnivora; family Ailuridae; genus Ailurus; species Ailurus styani. Next base: position 1,455,969 of record LNAC01000181.1, read on the forward strand.
AAGTTGTTAGAATGGATGAGCTCTCAAAAGGAGAAAGAAAAGAAAGGTTGAAGGACAGAACTTCAGTGAATACACATTTAAGGGAACAGGGGAAAATCTCAACCATGAAGATTTCTCTGACATGCAGATAAGTGTCAAGGATCTTCTTGTGCCCATCATGTCTTCAGTCTCTCTAATATACTTCCTATCAGACTGTTTCTCTTCCTTCTTGCTAACCTGCCTAACCCCATTATTAGACTATAAGCATTTTAAGGGCTAGGTTATGAGCTATAGTCATCTGCCAATCATCAGCATTGGTTCCTAAAATTAGCACATCATGGGTTCCTAAAGGATAGAGATATTAATGGATAGATGGATGGATGGATGGGTAGATGGTTGGGAAGAAGAGGGATGGATGTATAATGAAGGAGACAGAGTGGAGGGTGAAAGAGAGGGATCAAATCAGAACAGTGTTGTAAAAGTAAAGGAAAGAAACTTTTAAAACCTACAATGGCGGGGCGCCTGGGTGGCTCAGTGGGTTAAAGCCTCTGCCTTTAGCTCAGGTCATGATCTCAGGGTCCTGAGATCGAGCCCCACGTCGGGCTTCCTGCTCGGTATGGAGCCTGCTTCCTCCTCTCTCTCTCTGCCTGCCTCTCTGCCTACTTCCAATCTCTCTCTCTCTCTCTCTCTGTCAAATAAATAAATAAAATCTTTAAAAAAAAAAGACCCTACAATGTCCCTTCTCAGTTCTAAACTGTAATAAATCTAAATCAAAGGGCTCAAAGGTTAACTATCTCAAAAGTACCTCATGTGATCACTGTTCTTCTGTGATTCTTCTCACTACTTCAAAACATATCCAGAATTTCAGAATCTAATCACTTGTCACATCTGATATTTCAGTTCAAGACATCATCATCTCTCACCTGTATTATTGAAAATTTCTCCTAAATGATTCCCCTACTTCCATCTTTGACTCCTTATAGCCTATTTCTCAAAACAGCAGGCAGGCAATCCTTTGTAAGAGAAGTCAATTTTTGCCATTTCTCTGCTCGAATACTTTGACGATTTTCCATCTTACTCAAAGTTAAGCCAAACTCTAAAAAAGGCACACAAGGCCCCCTACATGATCTGCTTCCTCTCTTCATCCATCACCCCATAGTGCTACCTCTCCCACCTCATCTCCTTTGACTTTCCCCACTACTGTCTGCACTCCAGCCACACTGGTCTCTTTCCCAGTTCTCCAACATTTCAAACACGTATCTGCTTTAGGACCTCTGCACTTGGAGTTCCCTCAGCCTGGAATACTATCTCCCCAGATGTCCACATGGCTCACTCCTTCATGATCTTTGCTCAGCTAGCAATATCTCTGAGGACTTCTCGGTGAGGCCTTCCCTGTCTCTACTAGGTGAAGTTTTAGCCCACCCCAGCACTTTCCTGTTATTTTCTCCATACGACATGTCACCACATCTGATACACTTTGTATTTGTGCATCCTAGTCCCAACATCTGCAAACCCTACTCATCCTTCAAAGCCCTCCAGGACTTGACAAGTCCTCTATGTCCTCCCCTACAATGGCGGCTCCCAAATTCTCTCGTTTTTCTNTCCCTCAGCCTGGAATACTATCTCCCCAGATGTCCACATGGCTCACTCCTTCATGATCTTTGCTCAGCTAGCAATATCTCTGAGGACTTCTTGGTGAGGCCTTCCCTGTCTCTACTAGGTGAAGTTTTAGCCCACCCCAGCACTTTCCTGTTATTTTCTCCATACGACATGTCACCACATCTGATACACTTTGTATTTGTGCATCCTAGTCCCAACATCTGCAAACCCTACTCATCCTTCAAAGCCCTCCAGGACTTGACAAGTCCTCTATGTCCTCCCCTACAATGGCGGCTCCCAAATTCTCTCGTTTTTCTAAAATCCACCAGAGTTGACTATATACCATATTGTTTACAACTGACATTTGATTATTTCCTGTTGTTACATTGAGTGACAATGCTTTTACCTGTTAACCTCTTGAAAGCAAGTTCCATCACATGATTCTTTTGTATATTCTCTCTTAGCACTCAACATAGTGCTAAACACATAACATGGTTTGGTTTCAATAAATATTTTAAGGAATGAACAGGTAACATCCATAATACAAGTAACCATTTACAGAATTACTACATCGCAGGACAGTAACTCAATAAACAATGTGAGATTGTCACCCTTTTACAGGTGATAATGGGGTAGCTCACCTGAGATCTTGCAGCCTTTGAATGTACACCATTTAAACCAAGGTCTATTTAACTCCATTGTCCACATTCTACTACTCCTTAATCACTACCCCCAAATTAGAAAGTTCTATTCATTAAGCACCTACTGTGAGTCAGGCACACTGCCAGACACTTAAAACACGTTATCTCAGTTCACCCCCAGAACAACATTGTGGGGTAGACATCAACCTTGTTTTACCAAGGAGAAAACTAGCTCAGTGTTAAGTACCTTGACTAACAACCTACACCTAGAAAGGGACAGTATCAGAGTGTGAACTAGTCAATTCAGACAAAGCAATCATATTACTTATGCATGTGCTGCTTTGCAATTCAGACGTAGAACAGTTGGAATGAACAATTATATTCTGAATTCTGAGTTTTGCTGGAGCTAATGTAGCTTTTATCAGTGAGTTTTAATGATCCCAGAAATTATTTCATTTTATAGCCTATTCTTTCTTAACCTCCTATCCAGTCCTGATATTTAACTGCTCCAACAGGGGAAAACTGAATCAACAGGAGGATGACAATCACAAAGGGGATTTTCATAATCTCATTTGTTTTAGTCAGGTTTAATTTCAAACTGGAATAAGCATTTTTCCTTCTCTTGTTTATATGTTTGCAAGTACAGTGCGTGTGTATGAGAGAGAGAGAGAGAGAGGGAAACCAAAAAACAGAGACAGAGAGACAGAAAGATGCAACGAGAGAGAATGGGCAACAGGGAGGAAGAGTTGGCTCTTCTTCAGTTCCTTAATTCCCAGAGTCTGGAAAAATATGACACCTAGATCTTGCAAACCCCTTGGCACTCCCTCCAGGAGCACCCCCAAGAGGTATTGCTAATATCTAAGAAGCTCTCTGAAGCCTGCCTTTGAGTTATTAAGGGATTGAGGTACAGAATTCAAATTCTGAGCTTCAGAAACTGAAACCCTAGTCTTCAAAAGAAGCCTTTGAGAATAGAAAAATAAATTTTAAAAAAATGAAAGGAAGATTTACTGCACAAAGAACAATGACTCCCAGAAAGAGAAACACAGAGAACCTAAATCACACCTCTCCAACGTGGGGCTCAATTGCATGGGTGTTATTCAGAGTAAGGACTTCTCCTTTGAAGGGATTAGTAAAGTGGTAGCTCTTTTCTCCAGTGCTGCCTGCGGCCAAGTTGTGTGTTTGTTTTTTTGGTTTGGGATGAAGGGGTGGATCATTATCAAACCACCCTTTGATAGTATCACAGAGAAGTAATACGGCTTATCCATTTACACAGAGCTCCAAAGGTCTTTGTGCTTCTTTCTTCTTCATGGTTCAGTTCTGCACATCTGCACACACAACAAGCCCCCCCCACCAACACACACACACACACACACACACACCCCTGCCAGTGTGAGGCTGGGAATGAAACACGAGGCTTTCCGAGTCTCAACAGTCTCTGAAGCTTTATCCTCAGCTCAAGCAGAAAGCAAGTTATACAAGACCTCTTGAATTAGAGAAAATAATGTCTGCTTTATTATTCAAATTACAAGTACATGCGACTGGTTTTCAACTCTGATTCCTTGGAAACAGCTACGTGAGTTTTGAGGATCTATTATTAAAATTATAAGTAGAAACACAAATAAGTGAGGGGCAGAAAAAGGAAAAATGAAAAACCAAGAAAAGACAACAGCTTATGAGAAGTGGGGAGGGGAGGGAAACGAGATAAACATTAAAACTAGTTTCTTCGGTTAGAAGCCATGTTGTAATTTTTATGTTGTTCACTCCTGCCATCTAGTGGTTATCGGGCAGCAATGCTGAAGTCAGAATTGTTGGAAATCACAAGGACAGGTTTTTAAATGTGATGTCAGTCACCCAACTGTTTACCCCGTCAACAAGTTCCCTCTCCGGTCCAGACAGGATTGCAAATATTCCACATATGTTAATGTCCACAGCATTGCAACAGAGAGCCAGAGCTCCAAATATGGAATGAATTTTAAGAAGTTCCAAGGTTCCACTCACCACATCCCACATTGAGCAAGTTCCCAGAAAGTTATCTTGAAATTCTAGCATTTCAACAAGTTCCTTTTCCTAGATATTGAATGAACCAGTATAATTTTGTTTCTTGGAAGATGCTATTAAACCCAAGAGTTAAGTATACTAATCAAATGTAACTGTAGTCTCTGGGTACTGATTCAATAATCACAAACATCACCTGCAGTTTTCACGCTTGATGTAAAGAGATTCAATTATACTTGATAGTGTCAGTTTTAAATTTATGTTACAGTTTTAAAGAATTTGCTCCAAAACTTCTTCTCAAAGACAAGAGTTTTCCATCATATAGGAGAAAAAATAATGTGTCCTCTACCCTTGTAGGTTCTTGGCTGAGACCCCACTGTGATAAAAGGCAGATTAACAAGACAAATATAAACAGAAGTTTGATAACATATATTCCTCCTGAATACATAACAGAGACGCAGGACAACTGAGTCACACCCCAGGGAAGGGCCCCAGGCCACACTCTAAATAACATTTCCAGCTAAAAACAATATGCTGGAGAGAGGGGGGGCAGTTATTTTAAATTATCAGGAAAAGAATGACAAACAAGGTAAGGTTGTCATGCAAATTTCAAGCCCTTGCCTTTTTCTTTGTAAGAGTCTCTGGAGATTTCATCGTCCTTCTGCACCTGAAATAGAGGGAAGGACACCCTTACAAATGAAGATTCCCCTTATAAATGTAAATGTCCCTCACAAAAGGGCAACCTCTGCTCCGTTTCAAAGTGCTTCACCCAGGTCTGCGGCCTCTTAAAAATAACCAGCTCAAAATAATCAATATGCCCCAAAGGCCTATTTTGAGGTGGTCTGTTTTGCTCCCCTTCACTGCATCGGTGATCATCTGGGCGCTGCAGGCGGTTCAGGACCATAGACTCAGCGGCTGTGTGGGAGACTTTCGGTCGCACCGTGAAGACAGCCGCGAGGCTTGCAGGGCTCTGAGATAAAGTTTCACACGAGTCGGACGCTCGGACGCTCAGGGTGAGGCGCTGATCTTCGCAACCATGGTGTCAGAGGTACTGGTTCTACATTTTTTTAAAGGAAGGAAATCACAAGGGAAGCTTGATCTGAGAAGTAATGAGTTGCAAGCATGACTGGCTTGCTCTCTGGAAGAGAGTTCTGAAAAAGCATCAAACATTCCCAGGTCTAGGCATTTGGATGACAAGCACAGAGATGGAAAATGGCAGGCTGAAACTGAAGCCCGAGGCACGTTTTTAAAAAGAGAATTTGGGGAGGAGGGGTGGGGAATGTTTGACCTTGACCTTTAAAAAACACAATGCAATTTCTGAAAAAATATAACTCAGAGATACAAACGAGCCTTGTATTTTCCAGTGGGGGAAAATTATTATTGATCTATTGTCTTTCTGGAATCTCTGGACAGGTAGGAGAGGAGGCAGTTTTTTAGGCAAACAGGCTTGAGCAATGGGATGTAGAATGAGCCCACAGCGACCACCAGTCTGAATAGAAACAGGCCCATCAGGCGACCCACCCCGAAATACCCATAGGCCCTAACTGACCAATGGGCTGCTTACACCTAGGCACTTTCCCAAAAAAGGGAGAATACCATGCATCACTGTACCTCCTCATCTTCCTCCTTTATTTTTATTTATTTTAAGATCTTATTTATTTATTTGACACAGAGAGAGAGATCACAAGTAGGCAGAGAGGCAGGCAGAGAAGGAAGCAGGCTCCCTGCTGAGCAGAGAGCCCGATGCGGGCCTCGATCCCAGGACCCTGAGATCATGAGCTGAGCAGATGGCAGAGGCTTTAACCCACTGAGCCACCCAGGCACCCCCATCTTCCCCTTTTAAAAACAGCTCCCCACCACTGCCTCAGGGCAGAATTGTCTCCTCTGCTGTCCTGCCTTTGTGGTGTATTCAATAAACTTCGATCTCTTTTGTCCTGCCTCAGGTGAACTCCTTTGCCTCCTTTGATACTGGGTTCCCCCAATCATCACATTTGGGCACCCCCATCTGATCAAGAGGCACCCTATTTAGACACCACAGTAGGCAGAACAGTCTGGTATGTGTAACAAAACATCTTGGAGCATGTTCATTACTAACCAGATCTCTTAGACAGCCATACTTTCATCATTGTTGGGTTGGGCGCCTTGACAGTTAGTTTCAGGCCTTCCTAATTTCCCACCCTTACACTCTTAATTCATGGTGTCCAACAACCCTGGCCTTCTCTATGCTCTTTGTTCTCGTCTCCTTCCTACCTCAGGACCTTTGTGCCAGCTGTTTTCCTCTGCCTGCACATTCTTCTCCCTCATCACTTTATCAATCTGATCTCAAATTACATATTATCTCCTAAAGAGTTCTCCCCGCTAACCTAGTCAACACTGTACCTGGCCCAACACCTTACTTTCTTTCTATCAAATAAACTTTTTTTCCCCCACAAAGGTAATATCACTACTTCCTATGATTTTGCTTATTTTTGTTTGTTAATTATCTCTCTTCCCCTCTAGGATATAAGCTCCGTAAAGAACAAGGTCTTAATATGTCTTGTTTATTGCTTAAATCCACCAGAGCCCCAACAGGAAGCAGAGGAGTAATTGGAGAAGGTTTAATAAGAGACTATTTACCAAAGGACCACTGCATGACTTCTGTGCCGCAGGAGGGGCTGGGGCGAGGGGGTTGGGGGGCATGCCACTGGACTCCTAGGTCTGAAGGGCACAGTGGAAGTGTTCCTGGAGCCCAGGGAATGGAGAGGAGCAAGGTGCTGTCGTGGAGAGCCACAGCCAGCCCACAGTCTCGCTTTAGAAGTGAGCCTGGAGAGTACATGTCTCAACTTCCCTCCCTCCCTCCATCCCTCAGACTGTTTGCTGATGCTTTCTGGCCCTGAACCCAAAAGGAATCCAGCAATCCCTACAGATCAGTGTGTCTGGGGACACAGAGCAGAAAGAAGAGGCATGGAGACCAGATCTGCAGGGACAAACAGAAGACATCCAGCAGGTGGCCATACCTCGGTGCTAAGAACAGAGCCTGACCAAATAGACACAATAAATATGTGTGCAATCAATGAAGAGCATAAGGCCTAGCAATTCAAAACTGAATGGTGTTTGGTTTCAGAAAAAGCAAGTTGTGCTTTCTCTGAAGACAGCCTTCAGCCAGCAGCAGACTAGAGAGACCCACTGCCCAGGAAGGCAGGAAGAAGCCAGACTAACTAGTAAGCCAGGGACAAATGTTTGGTTGTGCAGTGCATGAAAGAAATAATGGCAAAAATGTCCTCATTTTATAGATGAGGAAAATCCACCTTAGCAAAGTTCAGTGTCTTGTTCAAGGTCATATAGCTGGCCGGAACACGTACTCAAATACAGAGAAGGAAAAAGGACATTTTTGCGTTTTTAAAAAAAAAAAATCCTTTAAAAGGTAGGAGCGATGAGCCTGGGGGAGCTTGAGGAAAGCCCCAATCTGATCAAGAGTTTAGTCAACTGCAGTGATTGCCTACGTTTGTGGAAGTCTTTATACCGAATATATTAGTCTGTGAAGAAAAATGGTATAAAACAGACAGTATGAAGGAAAAAAAATCAATAATCTGGGTAATCCGTCTAAATAATACAAAGCCTAGAGAAACGACACCTAAATGATCAAGTTGCCTCTAAAACTATTGCTCTCCTTTCTGCAACCTAAATCTTGGCTGGAAAAGAGAAGGTAAAGTACAAAAAATTCATTTTAAGTGACAGCAATCCCCATGAAATAGTGAGCAAACAGGGCTTTTATGTCTCCAATATTAAATCTTCCTAGATAGTGGAATTCTGAACTAGCAGAGGCCAAACAACAAAACAAAAACTCATTTTTAACTGCTTATATTTATTCACTCGATAATAGATTTAATCTCTTTCCTTGTTAGTTTGCCATAAAATCAGAATGTTATTTTTCATATCCGAGTTGTAGAAGGAAGGAAGAACGTTCTTACTAGCAACAAAAGTGGCTAGCCTTTGCAGATGGCTTTTAGCACTCCTGCCTGACTATCTGCAGACGTAAGGAAGCCCAGGAAGAGTTCTAGAAAACCTGAACAAGAAAGGAAACAAGGGGTATGGTATTCTTGGAGATTTTGAAAGCACTGGCAATGAGCTATGTCCTTAGCCACAACAATTAAAATATGATCTTCAGAGCAGTCTCAGTCCATTCTAAACTTCTTGCATTAGACCTCCAACGCCAGACGCCAATTTTAGTACACCAGGCTTGTGGGTATATGAGAGATAACTCAAATGTTGAGCCATCAGTGAAAGGCAGTGATGTGGCTTATACTGAAGACCAATGAAAAAAATATCTCCCCAAAATAGCTTTATTAAGACACACTTTCTTAAAATTCTAAAGGTAAATCTTTCAGGGCATTGTTTAAAATCTACTTTTGAAAGGATCCATTAAAAGTGTTTCCCCATGAGCAATGCAACCGCTGACCTGCATTATTCAATGTGCTCTGCTGCAATTAATCTGTAATCTTTGCTCCCTTGCTCCCTTGCTCTCTGTGTAAACTGAACAGCAATGGGATAAAACAACTGGAAAATGAACCTTCTCACTTTATTATTCACAAGCTGCATTCCATAGTTGTTATTCATAGATAAGTTTGTTCTGAGACCAAAAACAATTAAGTGCACAGAAACCTAATTCTGCAGAGTATGCAACAGAATTAAATAATCTACCCCAGAAATGAGTAAAAGCCTAATGCTGGTTTGTCTGTTCATTGTCTTTACAATACAGATGGAACCTTTGTACCTCAGCCTCCCAACCTACTAAATGAGAATGACTTGATTTACCACAACATTCCATACTTCAAGCAGGACTTGCAGACTGAACTACAGGCCCAAGAGAAGGACACATACCTTCGGGTGCTGATACGGATTATGGTTGTTCCCCATCCTGGTGTGTGCATCGATCCGGTATGACAGCTCTAGGAATAGCTTTGAATCTGAGCAGGATTTGGGATTAAATGCCTCTGCCAATTACCAGTGGTGTGATTTAAAAAATTTATTTCTGGAACTAGAGTGTATTATGCTAAGTGAAATAAGTCAGTCAGAGAAAGACAAATACCACATGATATCACTCATATGTGGAATTTAAGAAACAAAACAAATGAGCATAAGGGGGAAAAAAGAGAGAAGGAGGCAACCAGAAAACAGACTCGTAACTATAGAGAACAAACTGAGGGATACGGGAAGGGCTGGAGGGGAGGTAGGCGGGGGACGGACTCAGTGGGTGAAGTTATTAAGCAGGGCACTTGTGATGAGCACTGGGTGTTGTATGAAACTGATAATCACTAAATTCTACACCTGAGAGTAATGTTAGACATTGTATGTTAACTAACTAACTGTACTTTAAGGGCGCCTGGGTGTNGAGAAAGGCGGATGTACGGTACAGCAGCTGCTGCCTTCGGCTCAGGTCATGATCCCAGGGTCCTGGGATCGAGGCCCACATCGGGCTCTCTGCTCAGCAGGGAGCCTGCTTCCTCCTCTCTCCTTTCTCTCTGCCTGCCTCTCTGCCTACTTGTAATCTCTCTCTCTGTGTCAAATGAATAAATAAAATCTTTAAAAAAAAAAACTAACTGTACTTTAAATAAAAACTTGAAACTACAAAAAAACTCAGCTATTAATCATCCCTGGGCCTCAATTTCTTCATCTGTAAAAAGAATATAATAATTGTTCTTGGCTTACTGGGTGAGAGAGGGGAGAACGAGAGAATGTAAAAGGTACAGTTCAGAACTTGCACATAGTAGGTCCCAAGAGCACATAAGCCTGATCTTTCTCCCGCCGCACTCAGAGGGGTGAGCCAAGCTTAGCAAGACTTCTGTGCGACTTCTCCATGACCACAAACAACCCTATCCCGCCACTTGGAATGCTCTGTTCTCTCTTCTCCACTCACCACTTGCTCTTCCCTAAATCCTGTTTATACACTGCCTCCTCCACAAGTTTTCAGGCAGAGGTTGCATAGGCACCTGGAAGACTCACCTTCCTCTATTCTTGTGCATCCTTTAGGGTTTTGCAAATAAAAGAGTGGGAACAAAGGGGGGTCGGTCGGTTAAGTGTCTGACTCTTGATTTCGGCTCAGGTCATGATCTCAGGATTGTGAGATGGAGCCCCGAACCGGGCTCCATGCTCAGCAAGGAGTCAGCTTGAGATTCTCTCCCTCTCCCTCTGTCCCTCCCACCACCTGGCTCATGCGTATGCTCTCTCTCTCTCAAATAAGTAAATAAATCTTAAAAGAGAGAGAGAGAGAGGAAACAAAGAAATAAACAAGGGAGCCCTAAGCGAGAAAGTGGAAGGAAGCCTAAAATTTCAATGAAAATTGAAACCACCACGTGGAGTAGAACGCCATGCTTCTCAGTTCCTGAAGCTTTCCCTGATCACACCCAGCATTTGTCATTCAACATGTCCCAGCTGCATTTTGCCACGACAGTTGCTTCTGTGTCTACTTGACGTTCTCATAGTTCTCATATTTGTTTTTGCCTCTCATTAAACTATGAAGATTTTTAAGCTATGTACACTATTCCAAACAACTATGTCCTAAAATAATTTATATGTTGCTGCTATGTTCTGCCCAAGAAACTCTCACTTCCTGTATGAGACTAAATCAACTTTTGACTGTTGAGTCCCCCAAGTTCCTGTCTCCTGTCTTTCCAGGGTCCGTTCCTCCTGTATGTACTATCTGTGCCACCCTGAGTCAGGGCTCCCTGCACCTGGCATCTCTGCCTTACCTACCCCTGGGGCCCTATTCAGCCTCAGGCCAGCCCCTGTCCTCCCCCACTTCCTTTCTTTTCCCAAGCATTACTGATCCAAGGCAGGAGAATGGGCCAGACCAGTTCTGAGAGTTTAGGAGTTGAAAATACCACAGAAGATACACCAACTTCAAATTAAAGGTGGGTGTTGGAGTTCCCAAAGTGTATCTGCTGTTCCCCATCTCCACAGGCAATTCCTCACCAGCCTTGTTCCTCTGGAGGGTCCCTAGTATCATCCATCTCAGGTACCTGTCTGCCCCTCCCCATTACCCTGCTCTTTATGGACACACCTCCCTATTCCCACAGTGTTGTCATTCAGAACAGTGGCAATCTACTACACTCCTCGCACTCTAACCAAAGCTCCAAGTCTATGTTTATGGACCCCAAAAGTTATTAATGCTACACAATGGCTTTATTGGGGTGTTTTCTTTACTGAGATATAATAACATACAGCATTGTGTAAGTTTAAGGTGTACAACGTGATGATTTGATACATGTAGATACTGTGAAATGATGACAATCAAACTAGATAACACCTCCATCACCTGCCATAATGATCATTATTCNAGTTTAAGGTGTACAACGTGATGATTTGATACATGTAGATACTGTGAAATGATGACAATCAAGCTAGATAACACCTCCATCACCTGCCATAATGATCATTATTCATTGTGTGTGGTTAGAACATTTACTACTTACTCTCTTAGCAGCATATATTAGATCCTCACAACTTTTTCGTCTTATAACTGGAAGTTTGTACCCACTAACATCGCCCCATTCCCCCCAGCAACCTGTTCTACTCCCTATGAACTTGGGTTTTTTAGATTTCAAACATAAGTGAGGTCATACAATATTTGTCTTTCTCTGTCTGACTTTTTTCATTTCACTTAGCATAATGTCCTCGAGGTCTGTGTAAGGTCTCATGAAAGGCAGGATTTCCTTCTTTCTCATGACTGAATAATAATCCAGTGTGTGTGCATGCATATCACATCTTCTTTATCTGTTCATCCACCAATGGACACTTAGGTTGTTTCCATATCTTGGCTATTATGAATAATGATGCAATGAACATGGGTGTGCAGATACATCTTCGACATCCTGATTTCATTTCCTTTGAATATATACCCAGAAGTGGGAATGCTGGATCATATGATAGTTCTATTTTTAAATTTCTTGAGGAACCTCCATATTGTTTTCCACAGTGGCTATAACAATTTACATTCCCACCAACAGTACCCAAGTGTTCCCTTTTCTCCACATCCTCAAGAATACATGTTGCCATGGGGTGCCTGGGTGGCTCAGTGGGTTAAAGACTCTGCCTTCGGCTCAGGTCATGATCTCGGGGTCCTGGGATCGAGGCCCGCATCAGGCTCCCTGCTCAGTGGGGAGCCTGCTTCCTCCTCTCTCTGCCTGCCTCTCTGCCTACTTGTAATCTCTCTCTCTCTCTCTGTCAAATAAATAAATAAAATCTTTAAAAAAAAAAAGAATACATGTTGCCTCTTTGATGATAGCTATTCTAACAAGTATAATATGATATGTAATTGTAATTTCGATTTGCATTTTCCTGATGATTAATGATATCTTTACGTGTACCAGTTGACCATTTTTATGTTTCCTTGAAGGAGTGTCTATTCGGGTCCTCTGCCCATTTTTTAATTGGGCTGTCTGAGTTTTTTCCTGCTACAGAGTCATATTAGTTATTTATATATTTTAGATACTAACCCCCTATCAGATGTATGGCTTACAAATATTTTCTCCCATTCCATAGATTACCTTTTCTTTTTGTTGATTATTTCTTCTGCTATGCAGAGACTTTTTAGTTTCATATAGTCCCACTTATTTTTGCTTTTGTTGTTTGCATTTGATGTCAAATCCAAAAAACTATTGCCAAGACCAATGTCAAGGAAATTACCCCTGTGTTTTCTTCAAGGAGTTTTACAGTTTGGGAGTCTTATATTTAAGTCTTTAATCCATTTGAGTTGATTTTTATATGTGGCGTAAGATAAAGGTTCAGGTTTATTCTTTTGCACATGGATATCAAGTTTTCCTGAAACATTTATTAAAGAGACTATACCTTCCCCATTGTACATTCTTGGTGCCTTTGTTGAAATTAGTTGACTGGATACCTGTGGGTTTATTTCTGGATTCTCTATTCTGTTCTATTGATCTATTAAATTCACTTACTTTTTTTGTCTTGCCTTTATTTTGATTCAAAACATCTCTCCATCCAGTACTGAAAGGGCACCTCCTAGCCACATGCTCACCAGTGTTTCTTTTCAATCCATTCTTCAGACTGTTGCAAGATTAAAACATCCCCCCTCTGCACCCTCTACACACCCCAGCTTGAAGCCCTTTAATCATTCCCCACTGATCTTGGGACAAGGATCAAAACCATTCACAGATCCAAAAAAGCTTTGTGTGATCTGTCCCATCACCTACATTTCATCTCACCTGGACCCTCCTGCTCTCAGGTGCTCCTCCCACAGTCATCGCTTAGTTCCTTACTCGGGTCATATCCCCTCCTGTGACTGTGTTTGCACTCTATTCCCTCCTCCCGAAGTCCTCTTCCTCCTGAAATGTTACTTCCTTAGAAAACCTTATCTAACTTTCCATATTAAAATACATCACAGCGTTATTATACTCTGCCTTATAGTCTTCCTTTTTTACAGCAATTATCACATTTGCCCTTGTGATCAATTGACACTCATTTCCTCAAGAACAGAAGCACCTTGAGGGCAGGGATCCTATCTGCTTTGTTCATCCAGGTAAACTCAACCCTTTGCTAAAAAGAGACTCAGTACACATTAGTTGCCTTTTGAATGAAAAAGGAGTCTCTTTACATTGTCTCCCCTCTGGCTCTGAGGAGAAAAAAACCCTGGACATATTTCTTTCTCCACTGTTATAACTAAGTAGAAAACAAATTAAATATTTACTCTTCTGTTGTAACACTTACTTCATTTTGATAATACATGGGCTCTCGATGAAGTTACACTGTTACCTGCCTAAAGAGATCTGAGGAGACCTCCCATTTTCCAGCATAAGATACAACCATGCAAAACAGAAGATCCAGTGTGTTATACAGTAGCCAGAAAATGGGCTTCTAGCCTAAGCACTAGATGTCATTAAAGGCAGTTTAGGGAGACAGTAAGGTTGCCTGTAGTCAAATCCTGGATCTGCTGCTTACAGCTGTATAACCACAGCAAGTTACTTACCCGCTCCAGGCCTCAAGTTCTTCGTAAAATGGGATTAAGAATAGAATCTACTTCACGGGGTAGTTGTGATGACTGAAAGAATTAATATACGTAAAACACTTGGGACAGACTAAGCATACAGTATTAAAGACTATTATTCAACAATTTTAGACCAATGCTAGGCTCCAGAACTATGCTAAGCACTACATGTATATTAGTCCAGATGCATTTATTCCACCAGTAAGCCGAGGGGACCAAAATTAATTTTTTAAGAGCTTTTTGAGTTCTGCCATTTCAGCGATTTTAAGCAGACTATGTCACAGATATAAATCTCACTCTGCTATATCCTCTCTGCTGTATCATCTAATAATTCTGCTTCCTTGTATTTGTCCTATTTCTCAAAGCACCCCCTGTGTATTTTCTCATTTTGTACTCATACTTTTTAAGAAGAAATCTAATGAGAAGACCATGGAGTCCAGTAGCAATAGCCAGGGCTAGCAGGGTAACCTGGCTCTGTGTTATTTATTGGAGAGAGAGAGAGAGAGAGTGTGTGTGTGTGTGTGTGTGTGTGAAAGCCACATAATTGCTCTGATTCTCAGTCTCTTCGTTTGCAAAATAAAATAATTAGGCTAGACAATCTTTATTGTTTCCTCTGGATATTTCTCTTTCTCCTTGCGTCACTATGTACATGATATATATGATGTATAAATGACTATATATATATAATTCTTCAACTAAATATTCCCCCTCCTTTAAATCATCATTTAAGGACTGGCAACTTCAGAAGACTGCTTCCCAAGCAAGACCACCAATTCCTAATCAGCAGAACCTGCTCCCATACAAATCTGTTTTACATCATTTCTTTGGTAATGTTGTGGATTCCAAGCCCAAATCATTCCTATTCTTTGAGTCTGTAAAACTAATACTGAGGTCCCCACTTTCTATTTGAAAAGATCAGTGGCTGACAACAGCATTAGGCACAATATTCTAAAAATAAGCCCTTGAGAAAGAACACTGCCCTGAAGTTTTAAGATTTACCACAAGAGGGCAGGCCTGACTCAATCCTGGACAACTCTCTTTTTTTTTTTCCTTCTTTGTTTCTCCTTCATTTATTCTTTTTATTTAATGTGTTAAAAGGAATACACAGACGCAGTGATGATGAGAATACAAATTGATAAAAACTTTTCCCAAAAATAGCCTGGTTCTTTTACCAACAACCATAAAAATGCCATATGCTTCAACCCATAGTTCATTTTATTGAAATGTTTGTATAAAGCATGAGTCCTAAAGAAATAAAAAGCAAGGGCGCCTGGGTGGCTCAGTGGGTTAAAGCCTCTGCTTTCGGCCCAGGTCATGATCTCAGGGTCCTGGGATCGAGGCCCGCATCGGGCTCTCTGCTCAGCAGGGAGCCTGCTTCCCCCTCTCTCTCTCTGCCTGCCGCTCTGCCTACTTGTAATCTCTCTCCCTCTGTGAAATAAATAAATAAAATCTTTATAAAAAAAAAAAGAAAAGAAATAAAAAGCAATATATAAAAAAATTCCTTATAACATTTTTACATTATCTTTTAAAAATTGAAAAATATAAATACATACTATTGTAAATTTCAATAAATAATAAATATCAAACTGGTGGAATCTACTGCAGCTCTTTTAAATGAATATTTAGAAAATTGGACAGCAAAGTATTAAAATACTTAAATCAAGTGAAAAAGTAAAGGATATGAAATTTAATTTATTCTAGACTGTATGTAGAAGGTGTCTGAGAAAAAAATCACAAGCGCATATTCAGTGGGACCCAAATAAAGTGGAGAAAACTGAAAACCATTCTTTTTTTTAGGAAGGTAGAACAGGTCATTTCTTATTTGCAATGTTATTGTTACAGTGTTATATATGCCACACATTTTAATGCCTTTACCTATAACCGAATTAGTGGTGAGTATTCCATATTTTTAAAGATTTCTTCAAGACATTCTCACCTGAATTGCCACGTATGGCAGACACCACTAGTTTCTACCCACTCTCCATTCTTCCCTCAACTCTTATCACCAAATGCACAGTTTGGTCACAAAGAACCCTGTTAAATAGGCTCATTTCCCCTGAAACTTTTCAACCAGAACCACCATCTCAGTTCTGGGAAGTGAGATGTAAGTAGAGGTCACTGGTTGAGGCTTCTGGGAAAGCTCTTTAAAAAGTGATAGGCTCAGCTGGCTCACAGATTTTGTCCTTGTCCTTTGCCCACAGCGTTTCCCAAGTTCTAGTCGAGGATGCAGATATCATGCCTGTAGGCAGAGCAGCCGTTGTGCAGAATATCCATGAGGATAAAAGAGACAAGCAAAGTGTGGCAGAGGAGGAAGAAGTGGGAGCCGAGTCTCTATCGGCGTCATGGAGTTGTCATGTCACATATGTACGATGGCCTCTGGATTTCTTGTTGTGTGAGCAAACTGAGCCTATGTGGGGAAGTCACTACAGTCAAGTGTGCTATGTTGGAGCCAAGCAAAATCTTAATTGATACAACACGAAAGGAAACAACAGAAATATGAAGTGGGCGCCTGGGTGGCTCAGTGGGTTAACGCCCCTGCCTTTGGCTCAGGTCATGATCCCAGGGTCCTGGAATCAAGGCCCTCATTGGACTCCCTGCTCAGCGGGGAGCCTGCTTCCTCCTCTCCCTCTGCCTGCCTCTCTGCCTAGTTGTGATCTCTCTCTCTCTCTCTCTCTCTCTCTCTGTCAAGTAAATTTAAAAAATTAAAAAATAAAAAAAAAAAGAAATCTGAAGTTACCCTAGTAACATGAAGAGAACCACAACCAGCTTCAAGGGCAGTGATGGGCATGTGGGAAGGATCAGAGGATGAGTTCTTTGAGACGTCCCTCAAGGAGACCCTTAACAAAGTACGATTACCAGAAGACCTCATCTATGTCATTATATGAACTCTGGCTACAGACTTGAACACTTTTGAGCTCTCAGAGGAGCTCTCTGACTCAAATCTGACTTGGTCTCAATCTTTCTATTTTGGGTGTAGTGAAAGTATATGCCACTTTTATAAACCCACCCCTAAATGTAAAGTTGCATGAACACTCAAGCTACATGTAAAATAATGCTTCTTACAGCACTGTCTTAGTAACAGGAAAAGCAACATTTAGATGTCCAATAGGGGAGTAAATAAATTACGGTATTAAATACCTACATTTTAGGATACTCTACAACTTTTTTTAAGTTCAGATCTATAAACACCTCTAAAGTTCATTATTAATTTTAAAAAGCAAGTAGCCAAAATATGATCCCATGTATTAAAAATAAAAATAAGTGTATTAGATATTTATGTAAAATGCATAAACAGAGAACTGGAAGGATGCACCCCAAATTATTTGCCATTCACAGTGATTACCTCTAAGAAAGAAAAGCCCTGTCTACATTTGTATTGTTTGAATGTGTACAGTTATGACTCGTGTGACTTAAATATTTTGCAAAGACACTTTGGCAAGCGAAGTTGTTTCGGCAGAGTGTTTTCACCACACTTTGTTAAATTTAAACACATTGTTCTTAAGAAATATAAACATTTTTATATAAAATTTAGTTTTGAACATAATGTTTCTAACAAACATTCTTGAAAAGGGGAAAGCATATTTATCCCTGAAAAGAGAATAATGTAAAAAGTTGTTGGAATTTAAATAAAATCCAGTGGAGCTAATAGTCCTTGCAGCTGTAGTCCTCAGTCCACTAGGAAAATTCTGGCATAGAGGCTCGTCTGCCACACCATCCCTGAGCCTGGGCATCCACCTTCGTATCTTTGAAGGAGGACACTGGATTGGCATCCTTGCAGACTGCAACACGCAGACTGGAAATGACTCCAGCCTCCTAGATGGAAAGAAATCTTGCTACCAGAGGCCCCTGACAACCAGCAGCAGCCAAAGTAATGAGACATTGACCCATCCCTGTGAGGCATGAGGCGTGTGGCCCATCAGTCTTCCCTCCTCATCACCGCCCTGGCTGCTTCAGCAATGAAGGAAATCAATGCAAGCGTTGAGCTAACCTAGAGAGTTTGTGCCTGGGTCATCAGTGATTTCTCTAGGCATGGCCTACCCTTTGAATTCTGGACACAGGTGTTTTACATTTAAATGTGACTCAGAGTAAAGCGACAAGGCAAATGTCTTGAGGTGTTACTCATTGTCTAGGGAGAGAGGAAGAGGAGAAGGGACAGACAGACTCTGAGATCAAATAGATGCAAATTCAAATCCAGACTCTACTGCTTAATGCCCTGTGTGTACTTGGGCAAGTGAACTTAATCCCTTTGTTCCTAAATCTATAAAGTGTGCTTTGGTGGGCTGAAAAATATTCCCTGCACAAAGAGATATCTTTGTCCTAATCCCTGGAGCTATAATTTTTATCTTGTATGGCAAAGTCTCCGCAGATATGATTAAGTTAAGGGTTTTGAGATGGGGAGATGACCCAGGTGGGCCCCACATGCAATCACATATATCCTTACAAGAGGGAAGCCAAGGGAGTTTTGACACCGAGGAGAAACTTGGTGACCACTTGTGACCAGAGGCAGAGCTTGGAGTGAGGCAGTCACAAGTCAAGGTATGCCAGCGGTCACCAGACACTGGAAGAGGTGAGGAATGGATTCTCCCTTGGAGCCTTGCTAGCTCTCCTGACACTTGATTTCAGCCCAGTGACACTGAGTTTTGGACTTCGAAGGTCCAGAACTTTGACAGGTTTCTACTGTTTCAACTCATCAAGTTTGTGGTCACTTGATACAGTAGCCAGAGGAAACTAATGCAATGGAAACATAATAGCTATCTTGTAGAGTGACTATGAGAATTCATGATTTTCTGCACAAAGTTTACAGCACAGTGATGATCACACAATAATCAGCAAATGGTATTATTATTATTGCGACATTATTTAAATTTTTTTATTTAAATAAATTTTAAAATAAATAATTTCAATTCGGTAATTTGCTCACTCCCTGCCTAACCCTACATATACTCATATACATATACATATACTGGAAAACTATGAAACAACCATAGCATAATCCATAAGAGAGGCCAGAACAGTAGAAAGCACAAAACAAAGTTCTGGTCATTCATTCATTCTTCCAACCAACATTTATTGAAGACCTCCACTACTGCAGGCACAAGACCAGGCACTGAAATGCAATACAAATGAGATACAACTCCTATCTTCAAGAAGCTCATAGTTTGGGCGTCTGGGTGGCTCAGTGGGTTAAAGCCTCTGCTTTCGGCTCAGGTCATGATCTCAGCGTCCTGGGATCGAGGCCCACATCGGGCTCTCTGCTCAGCAGGGAGCCTGCTTCCTCCTCTCCCTGCCTCTCTGCCTACATGTAATCTCTCTCTGTGTGTCAAATAAATAAATAAAATCTTAAGAAAAAAAAAAGAAGCTCATAGTTCGTGAGGATAAGGGCTGTAGAAATTGTAACAACATCCTGTGTTAAGCATTCTAGTAGAAGGGTTTCCAGGGGGCCGTGGACCTCCTAACTCTCCCCAAATTTCCAGAAGATGTGGAAGTTTAATCTTAAAGGATGATGAGGGGTTGAGGAGTTGACTGGGGAGAATCTGGATAAAACATTAAGGCAGGGAAATCATTTGGGAAAGACACAAAGACAAACAGCATTCAATCAGCAAATGATTCCATATGATTCAGGTCGAGGGCTAGGGGAAGAGGAGAGACAAGAGCGGCAGGACACAAACTGAAAAAAAAGAGTTAAGGATAAGATGGAGAAGGAGGATGCTGATCCTCCCCCATCTGAGAGATCTTATTATTCCCAGGAGGAGTGGTACTATTTCTTTGGAGAGTACCTATCTGACTTTAATTACTGGGCAAATGTCAGCACTGCACACAGAGCAGCAGAGGAAGAGGGGGCCATAAACCGACAGGAGCTGCTGGTCCTCACTTCTCAGCCACCCGATTCAGTCATCAGATTCTGTCCCTCTTCCCACTGCTCAATCTAATAGATTCATCATGGAAAAAACTGGTTCATCGTATATCGGTTTCATTCTACATATATTGAGCCATGAGTCCCTCCTTTCTGCTTTAACTAGCAATGTGAACCCATTTATTTTTAGTCTCCCAGAAATTTATTAAAATTTTTGGTTTGCTGATATCCCTACTCCAGGTCTCTGTATTTGTGAGACTGCATAACCCTTTGTACTTTCTATCATCGTTTCAGTGGGTTTTTTAGGAGGAGAGGTGAACTCATGTGTTCAGTGTACCAGCTGAATCATAAGCCAAGTTTGGACTGATCCTGTGGGCAGCAGAGTCCACTCAGGCATATTAATAAGTATAACTGGATATGTGTCTCTGGTTTTGTGTGAAAAAAAGTTAAGGACAGGAAATAAAGGGGGACATGACATGCTAATTACTTTCAAAGGACTGACAGGCATTTATTCATCAACTCAGTTAATACTAGTTGAGAGCTACCAAAGTCTAGGAAAGATGCTTGATGTTTTTCTTTTCTTTTCTTTTTTTTAAGATTTTATTTATTCATTTGAGAGAGAGAGAGAGAGAGAGAGAGAGAGCGCATGAACAGAGGGGAGAGAAAGAGGGAGAGGGAGAAGCAGACTCCCCACTGAGCAGGGAGCCTGACACAGGGCTCCATCCCAGGCCCTGGAGATCATGACCTCAGCCAAAGACAGACTCTTAACTATCTGCGCCACCCAGGTGCCCTGAATCTTGGTGTTTTCATACAGAAAATGAAAGGCAGCTCTTGCTCACTGGAAGCCAAGTAAGCTTACAGTGACCTTATATGAAGGTATTCAGGAAGCTGTCTGGCAGGAGTGACATTTGAGTCTGGCCAGAAGAATGTCAACATAGTCCTGATGGTGATAAGATGATACCGACACGTTTCAAGCTGGGAAATAATATGATCAAACTTCTTCACGTGTCACTACCAACACATTTTGGAGAACATACTGAAGGTGGGGGTGAGGTGTGACTTGATGCTGTTGAGAAACTCTTGGAGTAATCTGCCTGAATGATAAATCAAGGTGATAAGTCACCTAGGTGCTACTCACCTACTTATTGTTCCAACAAGGGGTGACATGCATGTGAAGTACTTATTATTGTGATGAGAACAAAGCAGCCACTCAATAATGATAGGTGGACAAACCTTACTCTCTTTGGTCCTCTTAACAATCCCACAGGGTGTTATTAAAAATCTATTACAGTGAGGAAACCAAGGCTCAGGATGTTTAAGTGACTTACCAAAGGGCTCACAGCTCGTAAGTGGCAGAGTTGAAAATCAGCTCCAAATTGGTCTGACTCCCAAATTGGGGCACTTTAAAACATCAGCCCATATTGCTCACTGTCTGAACAATTCTGGGATCCAGAAATCCACTTGGCAGAGATACAAGTGGAATTCAGATACACGAGTACAAGCACCTCCCAAACCTTCGATTCTGTGTTTCCATTGTTCTCCAGAATAGGAGCAAACCTACAGAACCTGAAAATAATCCAGAGCAAATCTGACAGCAGGGAGTGAGAGAAGTGGCGTGGGCACTCCAGGTTCCTGAGATTACTTGATTTCCATTCCCATTAATGGGCAGCATCTACCACATTATTTAGGATAACTAACTATAAGTCTCAAAGGGATATGCCTATTCCCTCTCTATTGCCTCTCTGATGGACATAAGGATGACGTTAGGAGAAATGAAAAAATACCTCTAATGAAGATGAGTCCCTTGATCTGAGCTCCAACTATAAATCCATATTTATTTTTTTTCTTCTATCCTCCCATACCTTGCTTAATGTCATTGTCTTAATATGATTTCTAAGGATAAAGAACTCTGGAGGAACTTGCATTAACCAATCACCCCAAGGACCAGCAAACACAAGCTCATGATATTTACCTAAAATTCTCAATTCTGTGGATATGTCAAGGTCTTTATAAACAAAACTGACTTTTTCAGGGTTGGCAAATTAGCATCATGTCCAGAATGATAATTTCTTCCACAAGGGGATGACATGTCCTTATTTTCCATCCCTGTTCATTGGTGACAGGTGCCATTCCAAGGAACTTGCAAAATAAATTCTGAAAATTGTATGGGGATACATCTAGGATCTCTTTGTCATGAAATAAAAAGTTCTCTGTGTCATGAATGGTGAAAGAGAAGAGGATCTATGGGATTTGTACTCAAGGGAAACTACAAACTTGTAAAGAAACTATCTTCTTCTTTGATGAATTTTGTTTCCAAGTGTTTCACAAGACAACACTAGGGTGATCAGGAAGACCAACCAGGTGGATTCGTATCAGAGAACTTACATAGAGCAAACTGATTAGGGAATAACAATGGACTTTGAATGCTTCAGTGGCCAAAACCTTTTTTGATGGTGAAAAGAAAAAACTAGATTTTTAATCTAATAAAGAGAGGTCTACCCTGCAATTCCAATCCTAGTAATAAATCCAAACCAACTGAAAGCAGAAACTCGAACAGATATTTGTACACCCATGTTCACAGCAGTATTATTCACAATAGCCAAAAGGTGGAAATAACCCAAATGTCCATCAGTGGATGAATAAATTACAAAATGTGGTATATACACATAATAGGATAGTATTCAGCTATAAAAAAGAATGAAACTTTTATATATGCTTCAACATAAATGGACCTTAAAAATATCATGTTTAGTGAAATAAGCTAGACACAGAAAGACAAATATTGCATGATTTCACTTACATGAGGTGCTTAGCTAGAACTGGCAAATTCATAGAGACAGAAAGTACAACGGAAGTTAAAAGGGGGTGGGGGTGGGGAAGAAGTTACTGTTTAATGGCTACAGAGTTTTCATTCAGGAAAATGAAATTTGGATATAGATGGTAATGATAGTTACACAACACTGTGAATATATTTAATGCCACTGAACTATGCACTTACAAATGATTAAAGTGATAAATACTATGTTGTATATATTATACCATAAAGTGTTTTAAAAAAAGAAATGTTGGGGCGCCTGGGTGGCTCAGTCTCTGCCTTCCGTTCAGGTCATGATCTTGGGGTCCTGGGATCGAGGCCCGCATTGGGCTCTCTGCTCAGCGGGGAACCTGCTTCCCCCTCTCTCTCTGCCTACTTGTAATCTCTGTCTGTCAAATAAATAAAATCTTTAAAAAAAAAAAGAAAAGAAAACTGGTCTCCTTAACCATTGTGAATGGGGGAGGAGGGGAAGGACTGAGCTATTTGAACTAGCGCCTCTGGTCTAGGGACAGCCTTCACACTCCCCAGTGGCCTTGTTAAAAAAAAAAAAGAAAAAGAAAAGAAATGTCATCAATATCACCATAAAAAGATTTAAAGTCTATATAACATGGAGACAGTTAATCTAGGACTATAAATTACAACAAAATGAGGGGTTACAAGAGTTTTCAAACATTTTAAAATTAATGGACCCTTGAAGAATCTTCTGGATGCTATGGAACTCCTCTCTAAGGAAAAAAACCACACTGTTGTGCATAATCTGGGGGACAGAGATTATGTACCTCTATGACTCAGCAGTCACAGGAGACCCAACAAGACTCTAAGGCCCCCTATTGAGGATGTCAGATGCCTTTCACTGAAGGAAGAGAAATCTCACGGGCATGGGATGTCCAATTTCAGCTACAGGTCTAGAAAAACTATGAAATCACAGATGGGCTAATCGAACAAAAGGACACCATTATCAGTCCAAAAGCTCATGCACTCGTGAGTGCAATTTCAGCATTGTCTAAACCAAATGCCTTTCTCACAACCTCAGATCACAAATGGTGAATGGTAATAAAATCAGCACAAAGGATAAAGAATTAAACAGTATGACCTCCCTCATTAAAACATAGAATCGTGTTAATAAGCTACTACATTCATCTTTTGGGTTTTGGTTTTGTTTTGGTTTTTTCTAAGGAAAACTTAATAACATCCTTTCTGAATGAAAAGAGGTTTTTGTATCCGGTTGTAATTTGAAAAGGAACAACTAAAATTATACATTTCAGAGAAATAAACACCCTTTCATTACTGGTTCTATTTTTACACTACTAGTTAAGGCTTACTATTCTCTCTGAATTTTTTTGTATTGGCAGCACTTTTATGCATTTAGTAAAAATTAGTATTTTAAAATCCTGGGATGTGAAGTGTAACAAATTCAGAAAGTTTTAAATAACAATTTTCTTTGTTTCTAGCTCTCAATTTGTTAGATATTCAGCTTCTATGTTGCATTATTCTCAACAAATTCAAATAATAAAAACTTTTAAGTGTAGATTATTGTTACAGCATTTCTAATAAATGTACAAGTCAGTATCTACCAATGAAAAGAAGAGCGAAGATAATGAAAAGCCATGTGAATTGTGTATTTAAACTTTTAAGATAAATAATGGATCCCTTTGAGATTTTTGTGAATATAGAGCACCACAAAGTCAAATGACACATGTAATTAAGTCTGGCCTAGCAATAGTCCTTGACCATTCCCAAATCTAAATATATTTCAGTGTTTTATTCTAAGTTCATATTCATCCTACCATATAATCTAACAAATTCAGCCTGACAGAGTTTTCCATAACGACATCTGCCCCCTGAGGCACAACATCCCATTTTCATTGCCCTGCTGATCTCATTTCCTTTTATCTGTATTTAATACTTTCCCTCCTGAATTAAGACAAAGGCCATAGGAAAGAGGGACTAAGAAACACTTTTAAGGCTTTCCACCACACTCTGTTTAGAATTCAGTTGGTGTATAGTCAACCAAGACTTACTCCATTTGCACAAGGTTAAGAGTAATGCTTTTTACCATGGTGATAACTAGAAATAAATGAGATTATTTAAAGATTTGCTAAATCCTTTTATATTTATATCTTTTCTATAAGCCACAATTGTACTATGGTCTATAAATCTTTGGATAATTTGATAAGCGGTACAATTGAGCAGCGTGTTCCAGAAGGTAGCATGCATATTGCCACTGATGTGCAAGATGATTTTACATGGGCAATAGTTAGAGTTTTGTAATAGTTATATTTTTATTTTTATGTTTTTCTCATATCTATTGCAAATAATACTGCATCTCCATTCATAGCAGAAACAGAACATTTCCTTTTTGTATAGTTTTATTTAAGTTAAGAATGGGTATATGTGAAAAAAAGCTATTAAGTAAATAAGATTACAGGTACACTGTTACAGCAAAAATTGGGAAAATGATACAAAAGAGGAATATACACTGTATAGAGGCATAAAGAAAGGAATGATCAGCTGTGCTTGAGCCTGAAATGAATTCCCTTAGAGGGAATTCCCTAAGAGGACTAAGAAAGAGGAAAAGAATTCCAGACAAAGGGGACTATGTACAAAGACTCTGACATGAGCTCTACATTGGTATATGTGAGCATTGATGGGTTCAAGTGGCTGGTAGGGATGAATAAAAGCCTGTGAGTCAGAGGCGACAAGATAGCAGACCACAAAAGACCTACTTTGTTGTACTGAAATTAATATACACTTTAAAATTAATGTAGACAACAGGAAGCCACTGAAGGATTTTAAGTGAGAAGTAACAGGCCGATTTGTGTTATAAAAGAGAATTATGGAATAGCTTGGAACTCAAAGGAAGGCATGGAGACCATGAGAGAGAGAATAGTTAGAAAACATTGTGGAGGCATAAAGGAAAAGACCAGGAGACCACACTCAAACTACCTATTGCAGTTGTAAGATAAACAAGTCATGGGAATGGAAAGTATAGCAAAGGGAATATAGTCAATAATACTGTAATAACATTGTACGGTGACAGATGGTAAGTACTTGTCATGGTGAGCATGGTGTGATGTATGTTAAGTGTCAAATCGCTATGCTGTACACCTGAAACTAATACAACATATTTCAACTATACTTCAATAAAAAAAAATACATGCAAAATATTTCTGAATGTCAAGGGTAACATAAACACCCTTAAAAGCAAGTGGGAGAGTAAAAGAAAAATCTTTTGCCACCATCCCAGTAAAGGTTCATATAATTAATACATAAAGAGCTCCTCCAACTCAATAGAAATATTATTGCAATTTTATTACATTATCATGAAAAAAATCATGAGAACAGGTAATTCACATAAAACATGAGTTTTAATTCAATAAAAAACAGAAAAGCATAACAAATGAATGAAAACACTGTAAGTTATTGATGATCATGAAAATATGACTTTAAGAGAATGAAGTACAGCATTTTGCCCATCAGATTGTTGAAAACTGATACTATTTAGCGTTAGTGTGTATATAAAAGGACATTTTCATATAATGTTAGTGGAACAATAAATTGATGCAGGGACTATACCATCAATAGGTAAATGGCTTGTCTTACTCAAAGTAATTTACAGTCTTAACATTATATTCACAAAACCTCTGAAATAAGAAGAAAAATGGGGATGTTAATATGTTCAGGGTCTAACTCAACCGACAGAGTGTGTATCACATTTATGAAAAACGCTACTCACTACCTTCCCTCCTCCACAAAAAAATAAATAAATTCACACTAATTGATCTAATGTAGTAGAGGTGATCAGGGAAGACAGAGGAGAAATCTGAGATATTTAAGAGTGGAAATTCATAGATTTTAGTGACCTGATACATGGGAGGTAACAAGAGGAAAGAATATATGTTCCATTTTTGGCAGTTTGGTGGTATCATTCCCTCAGATAAGAATCACAAAAGAATGAGAATAAAGATAATTAGTTCATCTTGGGACCTGATAGCTTTGAGGAACTAATGGTATGTTCAAGGGAAAATATCCAATACACTGTTGAATATTTGAGTCTGGATCTCAGGAGAGGACCTGGGCTGATGATATATCTTTCAGAGTCAACAGGAGATGGTGAAAACCTGGCTTTGGTGAAGTTACCAGAGAATTTATGTACCGTGAAGAGCAGAGAACCAAGACAGGAGCTTTGAGAAAACCAGTGAGTAAAGGGAGAGCAGAGGGAGGAAGCACACTGCTACGGTCTGAATATTTGTGTCCCCCCAAGTTCATACATTGAATCCTAACCCCCAAAGATGATGGTGTTATGAAGTAGAGTCTTTGAGAGGTGACTGGGTCATGAGGGTGGAGCCCTCCTGAATGGAACTAACACTATTATAAGAAACCCCACAGAGATTCCCTAGCCTCTTCTACCATTTGAGGACAAAACAAGAAGGTAAATGCTATGGACCAGGAAGAAGGCTCTCAACAGAGTACAACCATGCCAGCACCCTGATCTTGGACCTCTAGCCTCCAGGATTGTGAAAAATAATTTTCTGTGTTTATAAGCCACCCAGTCTAAGACATTTTATTGTAGTAGCCCAAACAGACCAAAACACACACATGGAGATATTTGAGGGCTGACTTCATGGACCCAAACCCAGGCTCAGACAGAAGGCATGTCCTTCCCTCAGCTAACTGGCCTGGACACCCAGACCTCAGTTCTGCCACCCTGATGGCCAAGTGGGAGCCTAAGTCTGTGCCTATCAGCCCCTCATCACTGCTAGAACAACAGTGTAGGTGAAGGGGAGCCAATGCATCTTCTTTGTCTGAGTTGGGGAATGTATCATTAGTTCTAGAGGAAGAAACAGCACTGTTCCTAAGTAAAAGTCTTGGAGCTAGCAGCCACATGGGTTCTTGGCCCACAGACACCTTCTTCCCCAGACCCAGACACAATGAAGCTGTCAGGGAAATAGTCATCTCTCTTTTCTCATACATTATTGAGCAATCTATGCCCTTTTTGCATATACACACAAAATAATCATATTAGTTCAATTGGATTAGTTCAATGCATATCATTTGTAAGCCTCCTGAGAAAAGATGGAGAATACTTTCCTTTGTTTTCAGAAAATCTGATTGAAGCAGATCATACATATGTTTACAAAGGATAAAGAGCCAGATTAATTTAAGTAGGTAAAGCTCCTGGGAGCATTAGTCACAGACATCATTCATTAACAAAAGCCGTCTGAAAAAACTAGAACAAAAAATCATCAATGGCTAGTTGAAATTCACTAAAATATACTCCATTCCATAGTCTTTACTTAGTAAATATCAAGGTAAACTTATTTATAAAATCAAATTCTAGTCTACTGTTCATTTACAGAAAATCTCAGGGTAGATTTAGTTATAAAAATCAAAGTCTAGTGTAAGAAAAAACAAACATATGAAAATTTAAAGTTTAGAAAATATGAAGTAGTATGAATAACAGAAATGAAATCAAATATTCTGACCACCCTTTATCTATTCTTTTTTTTTTCCAGGCCTCAAAAATAAAAACCAAATTTTTATGGATCCCCAATTCAGTATTTGCTGTTAAGTAACACCTAAAAATTAAAATGTCAGCATTAAAGTCACTGTGTCACCTAGTTCTTTTAATAAATTCTAGTAAAACCATAACTATGGAATCTTGAATTTGCTTGGTCTTTGGGTAGGACTCTGAAATCTTTTAACACACAGGGATGTTTTTTGAATGCTCTTTATTATAATGGTGCTCAATATAATAAGATTATTCTTCACCTAGGAACATACTGAAATTCTATGACTAATTAATTATACATTATTTTTTCTCAGAACACAGATACAGAATATTTTTAACCCTGCTGAACCCGAAAACCCTGCAATATTGCCAAATTTCAAGAAGGGAAGACAATGGATTTTCATCTATCCTGGATGACATTTAAAATCTCTGTGTCCTCCTGGCCTTCCAAATACATGTGGCTCACAACATGAAAGAAAGGAATCAGAAAAGAAATAAAGAGTAAGGAGGAAAAAATTGAGGCCGGATGACAAGCTCATTAAAATGTGCAGAAAGCATCTCTGACTCCCTCGAGAAAGCTGTTATCGTGAAATAATCACATTGACGAACATGGAAAGAGTGGACTCCGGCAGGGGCCTTATATTGCACCCAAGAAGTTGGTGATTATATCCTGGAAATGTGACCCCCGTGAAAGCCTGGCTGCTTTGTTGCTTAATAGAGTTCACAGAAAATGCTTGTCTCCAAAATGAGATTTCTCCCCCATTCACTGTGCAGCCAGGGAGTCTTGACAGGATGAGCAGGGAGCCATTTCTCCTAATCAAGGGGGGGGCGAGAACCCCTGGGGGCAGAAGATTGTAAGCAATCAAGCTCACGGTTGCAGGGAAGAGCTCTTGCCTTCTGCTCAGTTGTCAAGTGGTCATAAAGGAAGGGTTAAGGAAGCTGCTAGAATTTGGCAGACATAAGGGATAATAGGTTAGATGGACCCATTTTTCTTAGCAATTATCCCATTTCCATCTCTGAGGCTAGGAGAAATATTCCCTTGTTGCCTAAGCAGCCTATCTATGTATACTGTTTAGCTCTAATTAGAATCTTTGTTAGTCTTTCCATTTTCTCACCCTGTGGTTCAAAAATCTTAGGTATATTTTAATCCGAAGGCACTGAATGGAACATTTTCCCTCGAAGCAGCTGGACTGTGTGGGACAATGGGAAGGACAAAGTTGGGGAGGGGGTAGTGAAAAGAAATAGCATAGTCAGGGCCACAGGTGAGGGAGCCCTTTGGAAAACTTCAACTCTGGGTTTGTAAACAGGGACGCATTCCCGAATCATGATGATTTCTGGTTTAAACACAATTAATTTATATATATATATATATATATATATATATATATATTTTTTTTTTTTT